>CAKAJE020001202.1:2898497-3049006 GCA_916610135.2 Macropis europaea | reverse complement strand
TATGGTTAATATAAGAATTCTACGTAATTCTATCACACTTGTTCAATTTAAGACGCTCCTATTTCAGATAGCGTATTGGGCGAGGCGGCATCTCAAAGCGCATGAAATGTCGAGTAAAATGCACAACTAAACTTCTCGGATAGGGCAAACAGAGACCCGATTAGATCATTTTATATTATAGTTAATTTAAGAATTCAGCCAAACTCTATCACACTCGTTCAATTTACGTAGCTCCAATTTCAGATAACGTATTGGGCTAAGCGGCACCTTAAAGCGCGCGGAATGACGAGTAAAATGCACTACTAATCTTCTATGATAGGGCAATCAGAGACCCAAAAAGATCATATTATATTATGGTTAATATAAGAATTCTTCGTAATTCTATCACGTTTGTTCAATTTCTGACGCTCCTACTTCAGATAGCGTATTGGGATTAGCGGCATCCTAAAGCGCATGAAATGTCGTGTAAAATGCACAATTAAACTTCTAGGGTGGGGCAAACAGAGACACGATTAGATCATTTTCTATTATGGTTAATTTAAGAATTCAGCGAAATTCTATCACATTAGTTCAATTTACGTCGCTCCAATTTCAGATAGCGTATTGGACTAACCGGCACCATAAAGCGCATGAAATGACGAGTAAAATGCACTATTAAACTTCTATGATATGGCAATCAGAGACCCGATTAGATCATTCTAAATTATGGTTAATATAAGAATTCTGCGTAATTCTATCACATGTGTTCAACTTACGAAGCTCCTATTTCAGATAGCGTATTGGGCGAGGCGGCATCTCAAAGCGCATGAAATATCGAGTAAAATGCACTACTAAAGTTCTCGGATAGGGCAATCAGAGACCTGATTAGGTCATCTTATATTATGATTAATATATGGATGCAGCGTAAATCTATCAAACTTGTTCTATTTACGTCGCTCCTATTTCAGATAGCATATTGGGCTAGGCGGCATCTTAAAGCGAGTGGAATGGCGAGTAAAATGCACTACTAGCCTTCTATGATAGGGCAATCAGAGGCCCGATTAGATCATTTCATATTATAGTTAATATAAGCATTCAGCGAAATTCTATAACATTTGTTCAATTTACGTCGCTCCTATTTCAAATAGCGTATTGGGCTAAGCGGCACCTTAAAGCGCATGAACTGACGAGTAAAATGCACTATTAAACTTCTAGGGTAGGTCGAACTGAGACCCGATTAGATCATTTTAAATTATGTTTAAGATAAGAATTCTTCGTAATTCTATCACATTTGTACAATTTCCGTCGCTCCTATTTCAGATGGCGTATTGGGCTATGCGGCACCTTAAAGCGCATGAAATTACGAGTAAAATGCACTCTTAAACTTCTATGATAGGGCAATCAGAGACCCGGATAGATCCTATTATATTATGTTTAATATAAGAATTCTGCGTAATTCTATCACATTTGTTCAATTTACGTCGCCCCTATTTCAGATAGCGTATTGAGCTAGGTGGCATCTTAAAGCGCATGAAATGGCGAGTAAAATGCACTATTAAACTTCTAGGGTAGGGCAAACAGAGACCCGATTAGATTATTTTATATTATGGTTAATTTAAGGATTCAGCGAAATTCTATCACAATTTGTTCAATTTACGTCGCTCAAATTTCAGATAGCTTATTAGCCTGAGCGGCACCTTAAAGCGCATGAAATGACAAGTAAAATGCACTATTAAACTTCTATGATAGGGCAATCAGAGACCAGGATAGATCGTATTATATTGTGTTCAATATAAGAATTCTGCGTAATTCAATCACATTTGTTCAATTTACGTCGCCCGTATTTCAGATAGCGTACTGGGCTAGGCGGCACCTTAAAGCGCATGAAATGACGAGTGAAATGCACTATTAAACTTCTAGAGCAGGGCGAACAGAGACCCGATTAGATCATTTTACATTATGGTTAATATAAGAATTCAGCGAAATTCTATCACATTTGTTCAATTTACGTCACTCCTATTTCAGATAGCGTATTGGGCTAACCGGCATCTCAAAGCGCATGAACTGGCGAGTAAAATGCACTATTAAACTTCTAGGGTAGGGCCAACAGAGACCCGATTAGATCATTTTATATTATGGTTAATCTAAGAATTCAGCGAAATTCTATCACATTTGATCTATTTACGTCGTTCCTATTTCAGATAGCGTATTGGGCTAAGCGGCATCTCAAAGCGCATGAAATGGCGAGCAAAATGCACCATTAAACTTCTATGGTAAGGCAAACAGAGACCCGATTAGATCATTTTATATTACGGTTAATATAAGAATTCTGCGTTATTCTATCACGTTTGCTCAATTTACGTAGCTCCAATTTCAGATAGCGTATTGGACTAGGCGGCATCTTAAAGGGCATGAAATGTCGAGTAAAATGCACTATTAAACTTCTATGATAGGGCAATCAGAGACCCGAATAGATCGTATTATATTATGGTTAATATAAGAATTCTGCGTAATTCTATCACATTTGTTCAATTTACGTCGCCCCTATTTCAGATAGCGTATTGAGCTATGTGGCATCTTAAAGGGCATGAAATGTCGAGTAAAATGCACTATTAAACTTCTATGATAGGGCAATCAGAGACCCGAATAGATCGTATTATATTATGGATAATATAAGAATTCTGCGTAATTCTATCACATTTGTTCAATTTACGTCGGCCCTATTTCAGATAGCGTATTGAGCTAGGTGGCATCTTAAAGGGCATGAAATGTCGAGTAAAATGCACTATTAAACTTCTAGGGTGGGGCAAACAGAGACACGATTAGATAATTTTATATTATGGTTAATTTAAGAATTCAGCGAAATTCTATCACATTTGTTCAATTTACGTCGCTCCTATTTCAGATAGCGTATTGGACTAACCGGCACCATAAAGCGCATGAAATGACGAGCAAAATGCACAATTAAACTTCTGGGGTAAGGCATACAAAGACCCGATTAGATCATTTTATATTACGGTTAATATAAGAATTCAGCGTAATTCTGTCACATTTGTTCAGGTTACGTTGCTCCTATTTCAGATAGCGTATTGGGCTAAGCGGCATCTCAAAGCGCATGAAATGGGGAGTAAAATGCACTATCAAACTTCTAGGGTAGGGCGAACAGAGACCCGATTAGATCATTTTACATTGTGGTTAATATAAGAAGTCAGCGAAATTCTATCACATTTGTTCAATTTAAGTCGCTCCTATTTCAGATAGCGTATTGGGCTAACCGGCATCTCAAAGCGCATGAACTGGCGAGTAAAATGCACTATTAAACTTCTAGGGTAGGGCCAACAGAGACCCGATTAGATCATTTTACGTTCTGGTTAATATAAGAATTCAGCGAAATTCTATCACATTTGTTCAATTTACGTCGCTCCTATTTCAGATAGTCTCCTGGGCTAGGCGGCATCGTAAAGCGCGTGGAATGACGAGTGAAATGCACTATTAAACTTCTAGGGTAGGGCGAACAGAGACCCGATTAGATCATTTTATATTATGGTTAATTTAAGAATTCAGCGAAATTCTATCACATTTGTTCAATTTACGTCGCTCCTATTTCAGATAGCGTACTGGGCTAGGCGGCACCTTAAAGCGCATGAAATGACGAGTGAAATGCACTATTAAACTTCTAGAGCAGGGCGAACAGAGACCCGATTAGATCATTTTATATTACGGTTAATATAAGAATTCAGCGTAATTCTATCACATTTGTCCAATTTACGACGCTCCCATTTCAGATAGCGTATTGGGTTAAGCGGCATCTCAAAGCGCATGAACTGGCGAGTAAAATGCACTATTAAACTTCTAGGGTAGGGCGAACAGAGAGCCGAATAGGTCATTTTACATTATGGTTAATATAAGAACTCAGCGTAATTCTATCACATTTGTTCAATTTACGTCGCTCATATTTCAGATAGCGTATTGGGATAAGCGGCATCTCCAAGCGCATGAAATGACGAGTGAAATGCACTATTAAACTTCTAGAGTAGGGCGAACAGAGACCCGATTAGATCATTTTACGTTATGGTTAATATAAGAATTCAGCGAAATTCTATCACATTTGTTCAATCTACGTCGCTCCTATTTCAGAAGGTCTCCTGGGCTAGGCGGCATCGTAAAGCGCGTGGAATGACGAGTGAAATGCACTATTAAACTTCTAGGGTAGGGCGAACAGAGACCCGATTAGATCATTTTATATTATGGTTAATTTAAGAATTCAGCGAAATTCTATCACATTTGTCCAATTTACGACGCTCCCATTTCAGGTAGCGTATTGGGTTAAGCGGCATCTCAAAGCGCATGAACTGGCGAGTAAAATGCACTATTAAACTTCTAGGGTAGGGCGAACAGGGAGCCGAATAGGTCATTTTACATTATGGTCAATATAAGAACTCAGCGTAATTCTATCACATTTGTTCAATTTACGTCGCTCATATTTCAGATAGCGTATTGGGATAAGCGGCATCTCCAAGCGCATGAAATGACGAGTGAAATGCACTATTAAACTTCTAGAGTAGGGCGAACAGAGACCCGATTAGATCATTTTACGTTATGGTTAATATAAGAATTCAGCGAAATTCTATCACATTTGTTCAATTTACGTCGCTCCTATTTCAGATAGTCTCCTGGGCTAGGCGGCATCGTAAAGCGCGTGGAATGACGAGTGAAATGCACTATTAAACTTCTAGGGTAGGGCGAACAGAGACCCGATTAGATCATTTTATATTATGGTTAATTTAAGAATTCAGCGTAGTTCTATCACATTTGTTCAATTTACGTCACTCCTACTTCAGATAGCGTACTGGGCTAGGCGGCATCTTAAAGTGCTTGGAATGGCGAGTAAAATGCACTATTAAACTTCAATGATAGGGCAATCAGAGACCCGATTAGATGATTTTATATTTTGTTTAATATAAGAATTCAGCGAAATTCTATCACATTCGTTCAATTTACGTCGCTCCCATTTCAGATAGCGTATTGGGCTAAGAGGCATCTCAAAGCGCATGAAATGACGAGTGAAATGCACTATTAAACTTCTAGGGTAGTGCGAACAGAGACCCGATTAGATCATTTTACATTGTGGTTAATATAAGAATGCAGCGAAATTCTATCACATTTGTTCAATTTACGTCGCTCCTATTTCAGATAGAGTATTGGGCTAAGCGGCATCTCAAAGCGCACGAAATGGCGAGTAAAATGCAGTACCAAACTTGTAGGGTAAGGCAAACAGAGTCCCGATTAGATCATTTTATGTTATGGTTAATTTAAGAATTCAGCGAAATTCAATCACATTTGTTCAATTTACGTCGCTCCTATTTCAGATAGCCTATTGGGCTAAGCGGCATCTCAAAGCGCATGAAATGGCGAGTAACATGCCCTATTAAACTTCTAGGGTAAGGCAAACAGAGACCCGATTACATCATTTTATATTACGGTTAATATAAGAATTCAGCGTAGTTCTATCACATTTGTTCAATTTACGTCACTCCTATTTCAGATAGCGTGCTGGGCTAGGCGTCATCTTAAAGTGCGTGGAATGGCGAGTAAAATGCACTATTAAACATCAATGATAGGGCAATCAGAGACCCGATTAGATGATTTTATATTTTGTTTAATATAAGAATTTAGCGAAATTCTATCACATTCGTTCAATTTACGTCGCTCCCATTTCAGATAGCGTATTGGGCTAAGAGGCATCTCAAAGCGCATGAAATGACGAGTGAAATGCACCATTAAACTTCTAGGGTAGTGCGAACAGAGACCCGATTAGATCATTTTACATTGTGGTTAATATAAGAATTCAGCGAAATTCTATCACATTTGTTCAATTTAAGTCGCTCCTATTTCAGATAGCCTATTGGGCTAAGCGGCATCTCAAAGCGCATGAAATGGCGAGTAACATGCCCTATTAAACTTCTAGGGTAAGGCAAACAGAGACCCGATTACATCATTTTATATTACTGTTAATATAAGAATTCAGCGTAGTTCTATCACATTTGTTCAATTTACGTCGCTCCTGTCTCAGGTAGCGTATTGGGCTAAGCGGCACCTCAAACCGCATGAAATGGCGAGTAAAATGCACTATTAAACTTCTAGGGTAAGGCAAACAGAGACCCGAGTATATCATTTTATATTATGGTTAATTTAAGAATTCAGCGTAATTCTATCACATTTGTTCAATTTACGTCGCTCCTATTTCAGATAGCGTACTGGGCTAAGAGGCATCTCAAAGCGCATGAAATGACGAGTGAAATGCACTATTAAACTTCTAGGGTAGGGCGAACAGAGACACGATTAGATCATTTTATATTACGGTTAATATAAGAGTTCAGCGAAATTCTATCACATTCGTTCAATTTACGTCGCTGCTATTTCAGATAGTCTCCTGGGCTAGGCGGCATCGTAAAGTGCGTGGAATGACGAGTGAAATGCACTATTAAACTTCTAGGGTAGGGCGAACAGGGACCCGATTAGATCATTTTATATTATGGTAAATTTAAGAATTCAGCGAAATTCTATCACATTTGTTCAATTTACGTCGCTCCTATTTCAGATAGAGTATTGGGCTAAGCGGCATCTCAAAGCGCACGAAATGGCGAGTAAAATGCAGTACCAAACTTGTAGGGTAAGGCAAACAGAGTCCCGATTAGATCATTTTATGTTATGGTTAATTTAAGAATTCAGCGAAATTCAATCACATTTGTTCAATTTACGTCGCTCCTATTTCAGATAGCCTATTGGGCTAAGCGGCATCTCAAAGCGCATGAAATGGCGAGTAACATGCCCTATTAAACTTCTAGGGTATGGTAAACAGAGACCCGATTACATCATTTTATATTACGGTTAATATAAGAATTCAGCGTAGTTCTATCACATTTGTTCAATTTACGTCACTCCTATTTCAGATAGCGTGCTGGGCTAGGCGTCATCTTAAAGTGCGTGGAATGGCGAGTAAAATGCACTATTAAACTTCAATGATAGGGCAATCAGAGACCCGATTAGATGATTTTATATTTTGTTTAATATAAGAATTTAGCGAAATTCTATCACATTTGTTCAATTTACATCGCTCCTATTTCAGATAGCGTATTGGGCTAAGCGGCATCTCAAAGCGCATCAAATGGCGAGTAAAATGCACTATTAAACTTCTAGGGTAGGGCGAACAGAGACACGATTAGATCATTTTATATTACGGTTAATATAAGAATTCAGCGAAATTCTATCACATTCGTTCAATTTACGTCGCTCCTATTTCAGATAGTCTCCTGGGCTGGGCGGCATCGTAAAGTGCGTGGAATGACGAGTGAAATGCACTATTAAACTTCTAGGGTAGGGCAATCAGAGACCCGATTAGATGATTTTATATTTTGTTTAATATAAGAATTTAGCGAAATTCTATCACATTCGTTCAATTTACGTCGCTCCCATTTCAGATAGCGTATTGGGCTAAGAGGCATCTCAAAGCGCATGAAATGACGAGTGAAATGCACCATTAAACTTCTAGGGTAGTGCGAACAGAGACCCGATTAGATCATTTTACATTGTGGTTAATATAAGAATTCAGCGAAATTCTATCACATTTGTTCAATTTAAGTCGCTCCTATTTCAGATAGCCTATTGGGCTAAGCGGCATCTCAAAGCGCATGAAATGGCGAGTAACATGCCCTATTAAACTTCTAGGGTAAGGCAAACAGAGACCCGATTACATCATTTTATATTACTGTTAATATAAGAATTCAGCGTAGTTCTATCACATTTGTTCAATTTACGTCGCTCCTGTCTCAGGTAGCGTATTGGGCTAAGCGGCACCTCAAACCGCATGAAATGGCGAGTAAAATGCACTATTAAACTTCTAGGGTAAGGCAAACAGAGACCCGAGTATATCATTTTATAATATGGTTAATTTAAGAATTCAGCGTAATTCTATCACATTTGTTCAATTTACGTCGCTCCTATTTCAGATAGCGTACTGGGCTAAGAGGCATCTCAAAGCGCATGAAATGACGAGTGAAATGCACTATTAAACTTCTAGGGTAGGGCGAACAGAGACACGATTAGATCATTTTATATTACGGTTAATATAAGAGTTCAGCGAAATTCTATCACATTCGTTCAATTTACGTCGCTGCTATTTCAGATAGTCTCCTGGGCTAGGCGGCATCGTAAAGTGCGTGGAATGACGAGTGAAATGCACTATTAAACTTCTAGGGTAGGGCGAACAGGGACCCGATTAGATCATTTTATATTATGGTTAATTTAAGAATTCAGCGAAATTCTATCACATTTGTTCAATTTACGTCGCTCCTATTTCAGATAGAGTATTGGGCTAAGCGGCATCTCAAAGCGCACGAAATGGCGAGTAAAATGCCCTATTAAACTTCTAGGGTAAGGTAAACAGAGACCCGATTACATCATTTTATATTACGGTTAATATAAGAATTCAGCGTAGTTCTATCACATTTGTTCAATTTACGTCACTCCTATTTCAGATAGCGTGCTGGGCTAGGCGTCATCTTAAAGTGCGTGGAATGGCGAGTAAAATGCACTATTAAACTTCAATGATAGGGCAATCAGAGACCCGATTAGATGATTTTATATTTTGTTTAATATAAGAATTTAGCGAAATTCTATCACATTCGTTCAATTTACGTCGCTCCCATTTCAGATAGCGTATAGGGCTAAGAGGCATCTCAAAGCGCATGAAATGACGAGTGAAATGCACCATTAAACTTCTAGGGTAGTGCGAACAGAGACCCGATTAGATCATTTTACATTGTGGTTAATATAAGAATTCAGCGAAATTCTATCACATTTGTTCAATTTAAGTCGCTCCTATTTCAGATAGCCTATTGGGCTAAGCGGCATCTCAAAGCGCATGAAATGGCGAGTAACATGCCCTATTAAACTTCTAGGGTAAGGCAAACAGAGACCCGATTACATCATTTTATATTACTGTTAATATAAGAATTCAGCGTAGTTCTATCACATTTGTTCAATTTACGTCGCTCCTGTCTCAGGTAGCGTATTGGGCTAAGCGGCACCTCAAACCGCATGAAATGGCGAGTAAAATGCACTATTAAACTTCTAGGGTAAGGCAAACAGAGACCCGAGTATATCATTTTATATTATGGTTAATTTAAGAATTCAGCGAAATTCTATCACATTTGTTCAATTTACATCGCTCCTATTTCAGATAGCGTATTGGGCTAAGCGGCATCTCAAAGCGCATCAAATGGCGAGTAAAATGCACTATTAAACTTCTAGGGTAGGGCGAACAGAGACACGATTAGATCATTTTATATTACGGTTAATATAAGAATTCAGCGAAATTCTATCACATTCGTTCAATTTACGTCGCTCCTATTTCAGATAGTCTCCTGGGCTAGGCGGCATCGTAAAGTGCGTGGAATGACGAGTGAAATGCACTATTAAACTTCTAGGGTAGGGCGAACAGAGACCCGATTAGATCATTTTATATTATGGTTAATTTAAGAATTCAGCGAAATTCTATCACATTTGTTCAATTTACGTCGCTCCTATTTCAGATAGAGTATTGGGCTAAGCGGCATCTCAAAGCGCACGAAATGGCGAGTAAAATGCAGTACCAAACTTGTAGGGTAAGGCAAACAGAGTTCCGATTAGATCATTTTATGTTATGGTTAATTTAAGAATTCAGCGAAATTCAATCACATTTGTTCAATTTACGTCGCTCCTATTTCAGATAGCCTAT
The DNA here is from genome assembly GCA_916610135.2 of Macropis europaea. Classification (NCBI taxonomy): domain Eukaryota; kingdom Metazoa; phylum Arthropoda; class Insecta; order Hymenoptera; family Melittidae; genus Macropis; species Macropis europaea. Next base: position 3,039,249 of record CAKAJE020001202.1, on the reverse strand, counting down.
TGGGCTAAGCGGCATCTCAAAGTGCATGAAATGGCGAGTAACATGCCCTATTAAACTTCTAGGGTAAGGCAAACAGAGACCCGATTACATCATTTTATATTACGGTTAATATAAGAATTCAGCGTAGTTCTATCACATTTGTTCAATTTACGTCACTCCTATTTCAGATAGCGTACTGGGCTAGGCGTCATCTTAAAGAGCGTGGAATGGCGAGTAAAATGCACTATTAAACTTCAATGATAGGGCAATCAGAGACCCGATTAGATGATTTTATATTTTGTTTAATATAAGAATTCAGCCAAATTCTATCACATTCGTTCAATTTACGTCGCTCCCATTTCAGATAGCGTATTGGGCTAAGAGGCATCTCAAAGCGCATGAAATGGCGAGTAACATGCCCTATTAAACTTCTAGGGTAGTGCGAACAGAGACCCGATTAGATCATTTTACATTGTGGTTAATATAAGAATTCAGCGAAATTCTATCACATTTGTTCAATTTAAGTCGCTCTTATTTCAGATAGCCTATTGGGCTAAGCGGCATCTCAAAGTGCATGAAATGGCGAGTAACATGCCCTATTAAACTTCTAGGGTAAGGCAAACAGAGACCCGATTACATCATTTTATATTACGGTTAATATAAGAATTCAGCGTAGTTCTATCACATTTGTTCAATTTACGTCACTCCTATTTCAGATAGCGTACTGGGCTAGGCGTCATCTTAAAGAGCGTGGAATGGCGAGTAAAATGCACTATTAAACTTCAATGATAGGGCAATCAGAGACCCGATTAGATGATTTTATATTTTGTTTAATATAAGAATTCAGCCAAATTCTATCACATTCGTTCAATTTACGTCGCTCCCATTTCAGATAGCGTATTGGGCTAAGAGGCATCTCAAAGCGCATGAAATGGCGAGTAACATGCCCTATTAAACTTCTAGGGTAGTGCGAACAGAGACCCGATTAGATCATTTTACATTGTGGTTAATATAAGAATTCAGCGAAATTCTATCACATTTGTTCAATTTAAGTCGCTCTTATTTCAGATAGCCTATTGGGCTAAGCGGCATCTCAAAGCGCATGAAATGGCGAGTAACATGCCCTATTAAACTTCTAGGGTAAGGCAAACAGAGACCCGGTTACATCATTTTATGTTACTGTTAATATAAGAATGCAGCGTAGTTCTATCACATTTGTTCAATTTACATCGCTCCTATTTCAGATAGGGTATTGGGCTAAGCGGCATCTCAAAGCGCATCAAATGGCGAGTAAAATGCACTATTAAACTTCTAGGGTAGGGCGAACAGAGACACGATTAGATCATTTTATATTACGGTTAATATAAGAATTCAGCGAAATTCTATCACATTCGTTCAATTTACGTCGCTGCTATTTCAGATAGTCTCCTGGGCTAGGCGGCATCGTAAAGTGCGTGGAATGACGAGTGAAATGCACTATTAAACTTCTAGGGTAGTGCGAACAGAGACCCGATTAGATCATTTTACATTGTGGTTAATATAAGAATTCAGCGAAATTCTAACACATTTGTTCAATTTAAGTCGCTCCTATTTCAGATAGCCTATTGGGCTAAGAGGCACCTCAAAGCGCATGAAATGACGAGTGAAATGCACTATTAAACTTCTAGGGTAGTGCGAACAGAGACCCGATTAGATCATTTTACATTGTGGTTAATATAAGAATTCAGCGAAATTCAATCACATTTGTTCAATTTAAGTCGCTCCTATTTCAGATAGCCTATTGGGCTAAGCGGCATCTCAAAGCGCATGAAATGGCGAGTAACATGCCCTATTAACCTTCTAGGGTAAGGCAAACAGAGACCCGGTTACATCATTTTATATTACTGTTAATATAAGAATTCAGCGTAGTTCTATCACATTTGTTCAATTTACATCGCTCCTATTTCAGATAGCGTATTGGGCTAAGCGGCATCTCAAAGCGCATCAAATGGCGAGTAAAATGCACTATTAAACTTCTAGGGTAGGGCGAACAGAGACACGATTAGATCATTTTATATTACGGTTAATATAAGAATTCAGCGAAATTCTATCACATCCGTTCAATTTACGTCGCTGCTATTTCAGATAGTCTCCTGGGCTAGGCGGCATCGTAAAGTGCGTGGAATGACGAGTGAAATGCACTATTAAACTTCTAGGGTAGGGCGAACAGGGACCCGATTAGATCATTTTATATTATGGTTAATTTAAGAATTCAGCGATATTCTATCACATTTGTTCAATTTACGTCGCTCCTATTTCAGATAGAGTATTGGGCTAAGCGGCATCTCAAAGCGCACGAAATGGCGAGTAAAATGCAGTACCAAACTTGTAGGGTAAGGCAAACAGAGTCCCGATTAGATCATTTTATGTTATGGTTAATTTAAGAATTCAGCGAAATTCAATCACATTTGTTCAATTTACGTCGCTCCTATTTCAGATAGCCTATTGGGCTAAGCGGCATCTCAAAGCGCATGAAATGGCGAGTAACATGCCCTATTAAACTTCTAGGGTAAGGTAAACAGAGACCCGATTACATCATTTTATATTACGGTTAATATAAGAATTCAGCGTAGTTCTATCACATTTGTTCAATTTACGTCACTCCTATTTCAGATAGCGTGCTGGGCTAGGCGTCATCTTAAAGTGCGTGGAATGGCGAGTAAAATGCACTATTAAACTTCAATGATAGGGCAATCAGAGACCCGATTAGATGATTTTATATTTTGTTTAATATAAGAATTTAGCGAAATTCTATCACATTCGTTCAATTTACGTCGCTCCCATTTCAGATAGCGTATAGGGCTAAGACGCATCTCAAAGCGCATGAAATGACGAGTGAAATGCACCATTAATCTTCTAGGGTAGTGCGAACAGAGACCCGATTAGATCATTTTACATTGTGGTTAATATAAGAATTCAGCGAAATTCTATCACATTTGTTCAATTTAAGTCGCTCCTATTTCAGATAGCCTATTGGGCTAAGCGGCATCTCAAAGCGCATGAAATGGCGAGTAACATGCCCTATTAAACTTCTAGGGTAAGGCAAACAGAGACCCGATTACATCATTTTATATTACTGTTAATATAAGAATTCAGCGTAGTTCTATCACATTTGTTCAATTTACGTCGCTCCTGTCTCAGGTAGCGTATTGGGCTAAGCGGCACCTCAAACCGCATGAAATGGCGAGTAAAATGCACTATTAAACTTCTAGGGTAAGGCAAACAGAGACCCGAGTATATCATTTTATATTATGGTTAATTTAAGAATTCAGCGTAATTCTATCACATTTGTTCAATTTACGTCGCTCCTATTTCAGATAGCGTACTGGGCTAAGAGGCATCTCAAAGCGCATGAAATGACGAGTGAAATGCACTATTAAACTTCTAGGGTAGGGCGAACAGAGACACGATTAGATCATTTTATATTACGGTTAATATAAGAGTTCAGCGAAATTCTATCACATTCGTTCAATTTACGTCGCTGCTATTTCAGATAGTCTCCTGGGCTAGGCGGCATCGTAAAGTGCGTGGAATGACGAGTGAAATGCACTATTAAACTTCTAGGGTAGGGCGAACAGGGACCCGATTAGATCATTTTATATTATGGTTAATTTAAGAATTCAGCGTAATTCTATCACATTTGTTCAATTTACGTCGCTCCTATTTCAGATAGCGTACTGGGCTAAGAGGCATCTCAAAGCGCATGAAATGACGAGTGAAATGCACTATTAAACTTCTAGGGTAGTGCGAACAGAGACCCGAATAGATCATTTTACAGTGTGGTTAATATAAGAATTCAGCGAAATTCTATCACATTTGTTCAATTTACATCGCTCCTATTTCAGATAGCGTATTGGGCTAAGCGGCATCTCAAAGCGCATCAAATGGCGAGTAAAATGCACTATTAAACTTCTAGGGTAGGGCGAACAGAGACACGATTAGATCATTTTATATTACGGTTAATATAAGAATTCAGCGAAATTCTATCACATTCGTTCAATTTACGTCGCTCCTATTTCAGATAGTCTCCTGGGCTAGGCGGCATCGTAAAGTGCGTGGAATGACGAGTGAAATGCACTATTAAACTTCTAGGGTAGGGCGAACAGAGACCCGATTAGATCATTTTATATTATGGTTAATTTAAGAATTCAGCGAAATTCTATCACATTTGTTCAATTTACGTCGCTCCTATTTCAGATAGAGTATTGGGCTAAGCGGCATCTCAAAGCGCACGAAATGGCGAGTAAAATGCAGTACCAAACTTGTAGGGTAAGGCAAACAGAGTTCCGATTAGATCATTTTATGTTATGGTTAATTTAAGAATTCAGCGAAATTCAATCACATTTGTTCAATTTACGTCGCTCCTATTTCAGATAGCCTATTGGGCTAAGCGGCATCTCAAAGTGCATGAAATGGCGAGTAACATGCCCTATTAAACTTCTAGGGTAAGGCAAACAGAGACCCGATTACATCATTTTATATTACGGTTAATATAAGAATTCAGCGTAGTTCTATCACATTTGTTCAATTTACGTCACTCCTATTTCAGATAGCGTACTGGGCTAGGCGTCATCTTAAAGTGCGTGGAATGGCGAGTAAAATGCACTATTAAACTTCAATGATAGGGCAATCAGAGACCCGATTAGATGATTTTATATTTTGTTTAATATAAGAATTCAGCGAAATTCTATCACATTCGTTCAATTTACGTCGCTCCCATTTCAGATAGCGTATTGGGCTAAGAGGCATCTCAAAGCGCATGAAATGACGAGTGAAATGCACCATTAAACTTCAAGGGTAGTGCGAACAGAGACCCGATTAGATCATTTTACATTGTGGTTAATATAAGAATTCAGCGAAATTCTATCACATTTGTTCAATTTAAGTCGCTCCTATTTCAGATAGCCTATTGGGCTAAGCGGCATCTCAAAGCGCATGAAATGGCGAGTAACATGCCCTATTAAACTTCTAGGGTAAGGCAAACAGAGACCCGATTACATCATTTTATATTACTGTTAATATAAGAATTCAGCGTAGTTCTATCACATTTGTTCAATTTACGTCGCTCCTGTCTCAGGTAGCGTATTGGGCTAAGCGGCACCCTAAACCGCATGAAATGGCGAGTAAAATGCACTATTAAACGTCTAGGGTAAGGCAAACAGAGACCCGAGTATATCATTTTATATTATGGTTAATTTACGAATTCAGCGTAATTCTATCACATTTGTTCAATTTACGTCGCTCCTATTTCAGATAGCGTACTGGGCTAAGAGGCATCTCAAAGCGCATGAAATGACGAGTGAAATGCACTATTAAACTTCTAGGGTAGTGCGAACAGAGACCCGATTAGATCATTTTACATTGTGGTTAATATAAGAATTCAGCGAAATTCTATCACATTTGTTCAATTTAAGTCGCTCTTATTTCAGATAGCCTATTGGGCTAAGCGGCATCTCAAAGCGCATGAAATGGCGAGTAACATGCCCTAATAAACTTCTAGGGTAAGGCAAACAGAGACCCGGTTACATCATTTTATGTTACTGTTAATATAAGAATTCAGCGTAGTTCTATCACATTTGTTCAATTTACATCGCTCCAATTTCAGATAGCGTATTGGGCTAAGCGGCATCTCAAAGCGCATCAAATGGCGAGTAAAATGCACTATTAAACTTCTAGGGTAGGGCGAACAGAGACACGATTAGATCATTTTATATTACGGTTAATATAAGAATTCAGCGAAATTCTATCACATTCGTTCAATTTACGTCGCTGCTATTTCAGATAGTCTCCTGGGCTAGGCGGCATCGTAAAGTGCGTGGAATGACGAGTGAAATGCACTATTAAACTTCTAGGGTAGTGCGAACAGAGACCCGATTAGATCATTTTACATTGTGGTTAATATAAGAATTCAGCGAAATTCTAACACATTTGTTCAATTTAAGTCGCTCCTATTTCAGATAGCCTATTGGGCTAAGAGGCACCTCAAAGCGCATGAAATGACGAGTGAAATGCACTATTAAACTTCTAGGGTAGTGCGAACAGAGACCCGATTAGATCATTTTACATTGTGGTTAATATAAGAATTCAGCGAAATTCTATCACATTTGTTCAATTTAAGCCGCTCCTATTTCAGATAGCCTATTGGGCTAAGCGGCATCTCAAAGCGCATGAAATGGCGAGTAACATGCCCTATTAAACTTCTAGGGTAAGGCAAACAGAGACCCGATTACATCATTTTATATTACTGTTAATATAAGAATGCAGCGTAGTTCTATCACATTTGTTCAATTTACGTCGCTCCTGTCTCAGGTAGCGTATTGGGCTAAGCGGCACCTCAAACCGCATGAAATGGCGAGTAAAATGCACTATTAAACTTCTAGGGTAAGGCAAACAGAGACCCGAGTATATCATTTTATATTATGGTTAATTTAAGAATTCAGCGTAATTCTATCACATTTGTTCAATTTACGTCGCTCCTATTTCAGATAGCGTACTGGGCTAAGAGGCATCTCAAAGCGCATGAAATGACGAGTGAAATGCACTATTAAACTTCTAGGGTAGTGCGAACAGAGACCCGAATAGATCATTTTACAGTGTGGTTAATATAAGAATTCAGCGAAATTCTAACACATTTGTTTAATTTAAGTCGCTCCTATTTCAGATAGCCTATTGGGCTAAGAGGCATCTCAATGCGCATGAAATGACGAGTGAAATGCACTATTAAACTTCTAGGGTAGTGCGAACAGAGACCCGATTAGATCATTTTACATTGTGGTTAATATAAGAATTCAGCGAAATTCTATCACATTTGTTCAATTTAAGTCGCTCCTATTTCAGATAGCCTATTGGGCTAAGCGGCATCTCAAAGCGCATGAAATGGCGAGTAACATGCCCTATTAACCTTCTAGGGTAAGGCAAACAGAGACCCGGTTACATCATTTTATATTACTGTTAATATAAGAATTCAGCGTAGTTCTATCACATTTGTTCAATTTACATCGCTCCTATTTCAGATAGCGTATTGGGCTAAGCGGCATCTCAAAGCGCATCAAATGGCGAGTAAAATGCACTATTAAACTTCTAGGGTAGGGCAAACAGAGACACGATTAGATCATTTTATATTACGGTTAATATAAGAATTCAGCGAAATTCTATCACATTCGTTCAATTTACGTCGCTGCTATTTCAGATAGTCTCCTGGGCTAGGCGGCATCGTAAAGTGCGTGGAATGACGAGTGAAATGCACTATTAAACTTCTAGGGTAGGGCGAACAGGGACCCGATTAGATCATTTTATATTATGGTTAATTTAAGAATTCAGCGAAATTCTATCACATTTGTTCAATTTACGTCGCTCCTATTTCAGATAGAGTATTGGGCTAAGCGGCATCTCAAACCGCACGAAATGGCGAGTAAAATGCAGTACCAAACTTGTACGGTAAGGCAAACAGAGTCCCGATTAGATCATTTTATGTTATGGTTAATTTAAGAATTCAGCGAAATTCAATCACATTTGTTCAATTTAAGTCGCTCTTATTTCAGATAGCCTATTGGGCTAAGCGGCATCTCAAAGCGCATGAAATGGCGAGTAACATGCCCTATTAAACTTCTAGGGTAAGGCAAACAGAGACCCGGTTACATCATTTTATGTTACTGTTAATATAAGAATTCAGCGTAGTTCTATCACATTTGTTCAATTTACATCGCTCCTATTTCAGATAGCGTATTGGGCTAAGCGGCATCTCAAAGCGCATCAAATGGCGAGTAAAATGCACTATTAAACTTCTAGGGTAGGGCGAACAGAGACACGATTAGATCATTTTATATTACGGTTAATATAAGAATTCAGCGAAATTCTATCACATTCGTTCAATTTACGTCGCTGCTATTTCAGATAGTCTCCTGGGCTAGGCGGCATCGTAAAGTGCGTGGAATGACGAGTGAAATGCACTATTAAACTTCTAGGGTAGTGCGAACAGAGACCCGATTAGATCATTTTACATTGTGGTTAATATAAGAATTCAGCGAAATTCTAACACATTTGTTCAATTTAAGTCGCTCCTATTTCAGATAGCCTATTGGGCTAAGAGGCACCTCAAAGCGCATGAAATGACGAGTGAAATGCACTATTAAACTTCTAGGGTAGTGCGAACAGAGACCCGATTAGATCATTTTACATTGTGGTTAATATAAGAATTCAGCGAAATTCTATCACATTTGTTCAATTTAAGTCGCTCCTATTTCAGATAGCCTATTGGGCTAAGCGGCATCTCAAAGCGCATGAAATGGCGAGTAACATGCCCTATTAACCTTCTAGGGTAAGGCAAACAGAGACCCGGTTACATCATTTTATATTACTGTTAATATAAGAATTCAGCGTAGTTCTATCACATTTGTTCAATTTACATCGCTCCTATTTCAGATAGCGTATTGGGCTAAGCGGCATCTCAAAGCGCATCAAATGGCGAGTAAAATGCACTATTAAACTTCTAGGGTAGGGCGAACAGAGACACGATTAGATCATTTTATATTACGGTTAATATAAGAATTCAGCGAAATTCTATCACATCCGTTCAATTTACGTCGCTGCTATTTCAGATAGTCTCCTGGGCTAGGCGGCATCGTAAAGTGCGTGGAATGACGAGTGAAATGCACTATTAAACTTCTAGGGTAGGGCGAACAGGGACCCGATTAGATCATTTTATATTATGGTTAATTTAAGAATTCAGCGAAATTCTATCACATTTGTTCAATTTACGTCGCTCCTATTTCAGATAGCCTATTGGGCTAAGCGGCATCTCAAAGCGCATGAAATGGCGAGTAACATGCCCTATTAAACTTCTAGGGTAAGGTAAACAGAGACCCGATTACATCATTTTATATTACGGTTAATATAAGAATTCAGCGTAGTTCTATCACATTTGTTCAATTTACGTCACTCCTATTTCAGATAGCGTGCTGGGCTAGGCGTCATCTTAAAGTGCGTGGAATGGCGAGTAAAATGCACTATTAAACTTCAATGATAGGGCAATCAGAGACCCGATTAGATGATTTTATATTTTGTTTAATATAAGAATTTAGCGAAATTCTATCACATTCGTTCAATTTACGTCGCTCCCATTTCAGATAGCGTATAGGGCTAACACGCATCTCAAAGCGCATGAAATGACGAGTGAAATGCACCATTAAACTTCTAGGGTAGTGCGAACAGAGACCCGATTAGATCATTTTACATTGTGGTTAATACAAGAATTCAGCGAAATTCTATCACATTTGTTCAATTTAAGTCGCTCCTATTTCAGATAGCCTATTGGGCTAAGCGGCATCTCAAAGCGCATGAAATGGCGAGTAACATGCCCTATTAAACTTCTAGGGTAAGGCAAACAGAGACCCGATTACATCATTTTATATTACTGTTAATATAAGAATTCAGCGTAGTTCTATCACATTTGTTCAATTTACGTCGCTCCTGTCTCAGGTAGCGTATTGGGCTAAGCGGCACCTCAAACCGCATGAAATGGCGAGTAAAATGCACTATTAAACTTCTAGGGTAAGGCAAACAGAGACCCGAGTATATCATTTTATATTATGGTTAATTTAAGAATTCAGCGTAATTCTATCACATTTGTTCAATTTACGTCGCTCCTATTTCAGATAGCGTACTGGGCTAAGAGGCATCTCAAAGCGCATGAAATGACGAGTGAAATGCACTATTAAACTTCTAGGGTAGTGCGAACAGAGACCCGAATAGATCATTTTACAGTGTGGTTAATATAAGAATTCAGCGAAATTCTATCACATTTGTTCAATTTACATCGCTCCTATTTCAGATAGCGTATTGGGCTAAGCGGCATCTCAAAGCGCATCAAATGGCGAGTAAAATGCACTATTAAACTTCTAGGGTAGGGCGAACAGAGACACGATTAGATCATTTTATATTACGGTTAATATAAGAATTCAGCGAAATTCTATCACATTCGTTCAATTTACGTCGCTCCTATTTCAGATAGTCTCCTGGGCTAGGCGGCATCGTAAAGTGCGTGGAACGACGAGTGAAATGCACTATTAAACTTCTAGGGTAGGGCGAACAGAGACCCGATTAGATCATTTTATATTATGGTTAATTTAATAATTCAGCGAAATTCTATCACATTTGTTCAATTTACGTCGCTCCTATTTCAGATAGAGTATTGGGCTAAGCGGCATCTCAAAGCGCACGAAATGGCGAGTAAAATGCAGTACCAAACTTGTAGGGTAAGGCAAACAGAGTTCCGATTAGATCATTTTATGTTATGGTTAATTTAAGAATTCAGCGAAATTCAATCACATTTGTTCAATTTACGTCGCTCCTATTTCAGATAGCCTATTGGGCTAAGCGGCATCTCAAAGCGCATGAAATGGCGAGTAACATGCCCTATTAAACTTCTAGGGTGAGGCAAACAGAGACCCGATTACATCATTTTATATTACGGTTAATATAAGAATTCAGCGTAGTTCTATCACATTTGTTCAATTTACGTCACTCCTATTTCAGATAGCGTACTGGGCTAGGCGTCATCTTAAAGTGCGTGGAATGGCGAGTAAAATGCACTATTAAACTTCAATGATAGGGCAATCAGAGACCCTGATTAGATGATTTTATATTTTGTTTAATATAAGAATTCAGCGAAATTCTATCACATTCGTTCAATTTACGTCGCTCCCATTTCAGATAGCGTCTTGGGCTAAGAGGCATCTCAAAGCGCATGAAATGACGAGTGAAATGCACCATTAAACTTCAAGGGTAGTGCGAACAGAGACCCGATTAGATCATTTTACATTGTGGTTAATATAAGAATTCAGCGAAATTCTATCACATTTGTTCAATTTAAGTCGCTCCTATTTCAGATAGCCTATTGAGCTAAGCGGCATCTCAAAGCGCATGAAATGGCGAGTAACATGCCCTATTAAACTTCTAGGGTAAGGCAAACAGAGACCCGATTACATCATTTTATATTACTGTTAATATAAGAATTCAGCGTAGTTCTATCACATTTGTTCAATTTACGTCGCTCCTGTCTCAGGTAGCGTATTGGGCTAAGCGGCACCCTAAACCGCATGAAATGGCGAGTAAAATGCACTATTAAACGTCTAGGGTAAGGCAAACAGAGACCCGAGTATATCATTTTATATTATGGTTAATTTAAGAATTCAGCGTAATTCTAGTACATTTGTTCAATTTACGTCGCTCCTATTTCAGATAGCGTACTGGGCTAAGAGGCATCTCAAAGCGCATGAAATGACGAGTGAAATGCACTATTAAACTTCTAGGGTAGTGCGAACAGAGACCCGATTAGATCATTTTACATTGTGGTTAATATAAGAATTCAGCGAAATTCTATCACATTTGTTCAATTTAAGTCGCTCTTATTTCAGATAGCCTATTGGGCTAAGAGGCATCTCAATGCGCATGAAATGACGAGTGAAATGCACTATTAAACTTCTAGGGTAGTGCGAACAGAGACCCGATTAGATGATTTTACATTGTGGTTAATATAAGAATTCAGCGTTATTTTATCACATCTGTTCAATTTACGTCGCTCCTATTTCAGATAGCGTATTGTGCTAGGCGGCGCCTTAAAACGCGTGAAATGACGAGTAAAATTCACTATTAAACTTCTATCATAAGGCAATCAGAGACCCAAATAGATCGTATTCTATTATGGTTAATATAAGAATTCTGCGTAATTCTATCACGTTTGTTCAATTTACGTAGCTCCAATTTCAGATAGCGTATTGGGCTAGGCGCATCTTAAAGCGCATGAAATGTCGAGTACAATGCACTACTAAACTTCTCGGATGGGGCAATCAGAGACCCGACTAGGTCATCTTATGTTAAGGTTAATATAACAATTCAGCGAAATTCTATCACATTTGTTCAATTTACGTCGCTCCTATTCAGATAGCGTATTGGGCTAGGCGGCATCTTAAAGCGCCTGGAATGACGAGTAAAATGCACTACTAAACTTCTCGGTTAGGGCAATCAGAGACCCGATTAGGTCGTCTTATATTATGGTTAATATAAGAATTCAGTGTAATTGAACCACATTTATTCAATTTACGTCGTTCCTATTTCAGATAGCGTATTGGGCTAAGCAGAATCTTAAAGGGCATGAAATGTCGATTAAAATGCACTACTAAACTTCCATGATAGGGTAATAGGAGACCCCATTAGATCATTTTATATTATGGTTAATTTAAGAATTCGTCGTAACACTATCACATTTGGTCAATTTACGTAGCTCCAATTTCAGATAGTGGATTGGGCAGGGCGGCACCTTAATGCGCATGAAATGCCGAGCAAAATGCACTATTAAGCTTCTGTGATAGGGCAATCAGAGACCCGATTAGATCATCTTATATTTTGGTTAATTTAAGAATTCGTCGTAACACTATCACATTTGTTCAAATTACGTTGCTCCTATTTCAGATAAAGTAGTGGGCTAGGCGGCATCTTAAAGCGCATGAAAGGACGAGTAACATGCACTATTAAACTTCTATGATAGGGCGATCAGAGACGGGATTAGATCATTTTACATTATTGTTAATATAAGAATGCAGCGTAATTTTATCACATTTGTTCAATTTACGTCGCCCCTACTTGAGATAGCGTATTGGGCTATGTGGCATCTTAAAGTGCATGAAATGTCGAGTAAAATGCATTATTAAACTTCTAGGGTAGGCCAAACAGAGACCCGACTAGATCATTTTATGTTATGGTTAATTTAAGAATTCAGCGAATCTCTATCTCACTTGTTCAATGTACGTGCCTCCAATTTCAGATAGCGTATTGGGCTAGGAGGCACCTTAATGCGCATGAAATGACGAGTAAAATGCACTACTAACCTTCTACGATAGGGCAATCAGAGTCCCGATTAGACCATCTTATATTATTGCTAATTTAAGGATTCATCGTAACTCTATCACATTTGTCCAATTCACGTCGCTCCTACACACAGATATCGTACTGAGCGAGGCGGCATCCTAAAGCGCATGAAATGGCGAATAAAATGCACTACTAACCTTCTCGGATACGGCCATCAGAGACCCAATTACATCATTTTATATTATGTTTAATATAAGAATTCAGCGAAATTCTATCACATTTGTTCAATTTACGTCGCTCCTATTTCAGATACAGTATGGCTCTAAGCGGCATCTTAAAGCGCATGAAATTTCGAGTAAAATGCGCTATTAAACTTCGATGATAGGGCAATCAGAGACGCGATTAGATCATTCTATATTATGGTTAATATAAGTATTCTGCGTAATTCTATCACATTTGTTCAATTTATGTCGCTCCTATTTCAGGTAGCGTGTTGGCCTTGGCGGCATCTTAAAGCGCATGAAATGGCGAGTAAAATGCACTATTAATCTTCTAGAGTAGGGCAAACAGAGATCCGATTAGATCATTTTATATTATGGTTAATTTAAGAATTCAGCGAAACTCTATCACACTTGTTCAATTTACGTAGCTCCAGTTTCAGATATGGCATTGGGCTAGGCGGCACCTTAAAGCAGATGAAATGACGAGTAAAATGCACTACTAACCTTCTATGATAGGGCAATCAGAGACCCGATTAGATCATTTTATATTATGGTTAATATAAGAATGCAGCGAAATTTTATCGCATTTGTTCAATTTACGTCGCTCCTGTTTCATATAGCGTATTGGGCTTAGCGGCATCTTAACGCGCATGAAATGTCGAGTAAAATGCACTACTAACCTTCTAGGATAGGGCAATCAGAGACCCGATTAGGTCATCTTATATTATGATTAATATAAGAATTCAGCGTCATTCTGTCACATTTGTTCAATCTATGTCGCTCCAACTTCAGATAGCGTATCGGGATAAGCGGCACCTTAAAGCGCATGAAATGCCGAGCAAAATGCACAATTAAACTTCTATGATAGGGCAATCAGAGACCCGATTAGATCATTTTATATTGTGGATAATATGAAAATTCAGTGAAATTCTATGACGTTTGTTCAATTTACGTCGCTTCTATTTCAGATAGCATATTGGCCTTGGCGGCATCTTAAAGCGCATGAAATGGCGAGTAAAATGCACTATTAATCTTCTAGAGTAGGGCAAACAGAGACCCGATTAGATCGTATTATATTATGGTTAATATAAGAATTCTGCGTAATTCTATCACATTTGTTCAATTTATGTCGCTCCAACTTCAGATAGCGTATCGGGATAAGCGGCATCTTAAAGCGCATCAAATGTCAAGTAAAATGCACTACTTAGCTTCTAGGATAGGGCAATCAGAGACCCGATTAGATCATTTTATATTCTGGTTAATATAAGAATTCAGCGAAATTCTATCACATTTATTCAATTTACGTCGCTCCTATTTCAGAGGGCGTACTGGGCTAGGCGGCATCTTAAAGCGCGTGGAATGGCGAGCAAAATGCACTATTAACCTTCTATGCTAGGGCAATCACAGACCCGATTAGATCATTTTATATTTTGGTTAATGTAAGAATACAGCGGAATTCTGTCACATTTGTTCAATTTACGTCGCTCCTATTTCAGATAGAGTATTGTGGTAAGCGGCATCCTAAAGCGCATGAAATGTCTAGTAAAATGCACTACTAAACTTCTAGGAGAGGGCAATCGGAGACCCGATTAGATCATCTTATATTATGATTAATGTAAGAATTCAGCGTAATTCTATGACATTTGTTCAATTTACGTCGCTCCTATTGCAGATAGCGTATTGGGCTATGCGGCATCTTAATGCGCATGAAATGACGGGTAAAATGCACTATTAAACTTCTATGATAGAACAATCAGAGACCAGATTAGATCATTTTATATTATGGTTAATATAAGAATTCTGCGTAATTCTATCACAATTGTTCAATTTACGTCGCTCCTACTTCAGATAGCGTATTGGGCTATGCGGCATCTTAAAGCGCGTGGAATGAGGAGTAAAATGCACTACTAAACTTCTATGATAGGGCAGTCAAAGACCCGATTAGGTCATCTTATATTATGATTAATATAAGAATTTAGCGTAATTCTATCACATTTGTTCAATTTACGTCGCTCCTATTTCAGATGGCGTATTGGTATAAGCTGCATCTTAAAGCGCATGAAATGACGAGTAAAATGCACTAGTAAACTTCTAGGGTAGGGTAAACAGAGACACGATTAGATCATTTTATATTATGGTTAATATAAGAATTCAGCGTTATTCTATCACATTTGTTCAATTTACGTCGCTCCTATTTCAGATAGCATATTGGGCTACGCGGCATCTTAAAGCGCATGAAATGTCGAGTAAAATGCACTACTAAGCTTCTAGGATAGGGCAATCAGAGGCCCGATTAGATCATTTTATATTATGGTTAATATAAGAATTCAGCGTTATTTTATCACATTTGTTCAATTTACGTTGCCCCTATTTCAGATAGCGTATTGGGCTAGCTGGCATCTTAAAGCGCATGAAATGTCGAGGAAAATGCACAATTAAACTTCTATGATAGGGCAATCAGAGACCCGATTAGATCATTTTATATTATTGTTAATATAAGAATGCAACGTAATTTTATCACATTAGTTCAATTTACGTCGCCCCTATTTCAGATAGCGTATTGGGCTAGTCGGCACCTTAAAGCGCGTGGAATGACGAGAAAATGCACTCCTAACCTTCTATGATAGGGCAATCAGAGACCCGATTAGATCTTTTTAAATTATGGTTAAGATAAGAATTCTGCGTAATTCTATCACATTTGTTCAATTTACGACGCTCCTATTTCAGATAGCGTATGGTCGAGGCGGCATTTTAAAGCGCATGAAATGTCGAGTAAAATGCACAACTAAACTTCTCGGATAGGGCAATCAGAGACCCGATTAGATCATTTTATATTTTGGTTAATATAAGAATTCTGCGTAACTCTATCACATTTATTCAATTTACGTAGCTGCAATATCCGATAGCGTATTGGGCTAGTCGGCACCTTAAAGCGCATGAAATGACGAGTAAAATGCACTATTAAACGTCCATGATAGGACAATCAGAGACCGGATTAGATCATTTTAAATTATGGTTAATATAAGAATTCTGCGTAATTCTATCACATTTGTTCAATTTACGACGCTTCTATTTCAGATAGCGTATTGGGCTAGGCGGCATCTTAAAACGCATGAAATGTCGAGAAAAATGCACTACTAAACTTCTCGGGTAGGGCAATCAGAGACCCGATTAGATCATTTTATATTTTGGTTAATATAAGAATTCAGCGAAATTCTATCACATTTGTCCAATTCACGTCGCTCCTGCACCCGATATCGTATTGAGATAGGCGGCATATTAAAGCGCATGAAATGGCGAGTAAAATGCACTATTAAACTTCTAGGATAGGGCAATCAGAGACCCGATTAGATCATCTTATATTATGACTAATATAAGAATTCAGTGTAATTCTATCACATTTGTTCAATTTACGACGCTCCTATTTCAGATAGCGTATTGGACTAAACGGCACCTTAATGCGCATGAAATGGCGAGTAAAATGCACTATCAAACTTCTATGATAGGGCAATCAGAGACCCGATTTGATCATTTTATATTATGGTTAATATAAGAATTCAGCGTGATTCTATCACATTTGTTCAATTTACGTCGCTCCAACTTCAGATAGCGTATCGGGATAAGCGGCACCTTAAAGCGCATGAAATGCCGACCAAAATGCACTATTAAACTTCTAGGATAGGGCAATCAGAGCCCCGATTATATCATTTTAGATTATGGTTAATATAAGAATTCTGCGTAATTCTATCACATTTGTTGAATTTACGACGCTCCTATTTCAGATAGTATATTGGGCTAGGCGGCACCTTAAAGCGCGTGGAATAACGAGTAAAATGAACTACTAACCTTCCATGATAGGGCAATCAGAGACCCAAATAGATCATATTATATTCTGGTTAATATAAGAATTCTGCGTAATTCTATCACATTTGTTCAATTTACGTCGCTCCTATTTCAGATAGCGTATTGGGCTAAGCGGCATCTCAAAGCGCGTGAAATGGCGAGTAAAATGCACTACTTAGCTTCTAGGATAGGGCAATCAGAGACCCGATTAGATCATTTTATATTCTGGTTAATATAAGAATTCAGCGAAATTCTATCACATTTATTCAATTTACGTCGCTCCTATTTCAGAGGGCGTACTGGGCTAGGCGGCATCTTAAAGCGCGTGGAATGGCGAGCAAAATGCACTATTAACCTTCTATGCTAGGGCAATCACAGACCCGATTTGATCATTTTATATTTTGGTTAATGTAAGAATACAGCGGAATTCTGTCACATTTGTTCAATTTACGTCGCTCCTATTTCAGATAGAGTATTGTGGTAAGCGGCATCCTAAAGCGCATGAAATGTCTAGTAAAATGCACTACTAAACTTCTAGGAGAGGGCAATCGGAGACCCGATTAGATCATCTTATATTATGATTAATATAAGAATTCAGCGTAATTCTATGACATTTGTTCAATTTACGTCGCTCCTATTGCAGATAGCGTATTGGGCTATGCGGCATCTTAATGCGCATGAAATGACGGGTAAAATGCACTATTAAACTTCTATGATAGAACAATCAGAGACCAGATTAGATCATTTTATATTATGGTTAATATAAGAATTCTGCGTAACTCTATCACATTTGGTCAATTTACGTAGCTCCAATTTCAGATAGCGTATTGGCCTTGGCGGCATCTTAAAGCGCATGAAATGACGAGTAAAATGCACTATTAATCTTCTAGAGTAGGGCAAACAGAGACCCGATTAGATCATTTTATATTATGGTTAATTTAAGAATTCAGCGACACTCTATCACACTTGTTCAATTTACGTAGCTCCAGTTTCAGATAGGGCATTGGGCTAGGCGGCACCTTAAAGCAGATGAAATGACGAGTGAAATGCACTACTAACCTTCTATGATAGGGCAATCAGAGACCCGATTAGATCATTGTATATTATGGTTAATTTAAGAATTCAGCGAAAGTCTATCACATTTGTTCAATTTACGTCGCTCCTACCTCAGTTAGCGTTTTGGGCTAAGCAGAATCTGGAAGGGCATGAAATGCCGATTGAAATGCACGGCTAAACTTCTGTGATAGGGTAATCAGAGACCCCATTAGATCATTTTAAATTATGGATATTATATGAATTCTGCGTAATTCTATCACGTTTGTTCAATTTACGTCGCTCCTATTTCAGATGGCGTATTGGTATAAGCGGCATCTTAAAGCGCATGAAATGTCGAGTAAAATGCACTGCCAAACTTCTAGGATAGGGCAATCAGAGACCCGATTAGATCATCTTATATTATGATTAGTATAAGAATTCAGTGTAATTCTATCACATTTGTTCAATTAACGTCGCTCCAATTTCGGATAGCGTATTGGGATAGGCGGCATCTTAAAGTGCGTGGAATGACAAGTAAAATACACTACTAACCTTCTATGGTAGGGCAATCAGAGACCCGAATAGGTCGTATTATATTATGGTTACTTTAAGAATTCATCGAAATTCTATCACATTTGTTCAATTTACGTCGCCCCTATTTCAGATAGCGTATTGGGCTAGGTGGCATCTTAAAGCTCATGAAATGACGAGTAAAATGCACTATTAAACTTCTAGGGTAGGGTAAACAGAGACGCGATTAGATCATTTTATATTATTGTTTATATAAGAATTCAACGTAATTTTATCACATTTGTTCAATTTATATCGCTCCTATTACAGATAGCGTATTGGGCTAGGAGGCACCTTAAAGCGCATGAAATGACGAGTAAAATGCACTATTAAACTTCTATGATAGGGCAATCAGAGTACCGAAAAGATCGTATTATATTATGGATAATATAAGAATTCAGCGAAATTCTATCACATGTGCTCAATTTACGACGCTCCTATTTCAGGTAGCGTGTTGGGCCAAGCGGCTCCTTAAAGCGCACGAAATGTCGAGTAAAATGCACTATTAAACTTCTATGATAGGGCAATCAGAGACCCGATTAGATCATTTTATATTATTGTTAATATAAGAATGCAGCGTAATTTTATCACATTTGTTCAATTTACGTCGCCCCTATTTCAGATAGCGTATTGGGCTAGGTGGCACCGTAAAGCGCATGAAATGTCGAGTAAAATGCACAATTAAACTCCTAGGGTAGGGCAAACAGAGACCCGAGTAGATCATTTTATATTATGGTTAATATAAAAATTCTGCGTAATTCTATCACAATTGTTCAATTTACGACGCTCCTATTTCAGATAGTATATTGGGCAAGGCGGCACCTTAAAGCGCGTGGAATGACGAGTAAAGTGCAATACTAACCTTCTATGATAGGGCAATCAGAGACCCAAATAGATCATATTATATTATGGTTAATATAAGAACTCTGTGTAATTCTATCACGTTTGTTCAATTTACGTCGCTCCTACTTCAGATAGCGTATTGGGCTATGCGGCATCTTAAAGCGCGTGGAATGAGGAGTAAAATGCACTACTAAACTTCTATGATAGGGCAATCAAAGACCCGATTAGGTCATCTTATATTATGATTAATATAAGAATTTAGCGTAATTCTATCACATTTGTTCAATTTACGTCGCTCCTATTTCAGATGGCGTATTGGTATAAGCGGCATCTTAAAGCGCATGAAATGTCGAGTAAAATGCACTGCCAAACTTCTAGGATAGGGCAATCAGAGACCCGATTAGATCATCTTATATTATGATTAATATAAGAATTCAGTGTAATTCTATCACATTTGTTCAATTTACGTCGCTCCTATTTCGGATAGCGTATTGGGCTAGGCGGCATCTTAAAGTGCGTGGAATGACAAGTAAAATACACTACTAACCTTCTATGGTAGGGCAATCAGAGACCCGAATAGGTCGTATTATATTATGGTTACTTTAAGAATTCATCGAAATTCTATCACATTTGTTCAATTTACGTCGCCCCTATTTCAGATAGCGTATTGGGCTAGGTGGCATCTTAAAGCGCATGAAATGTCGAGTAAAATGCACTACTAAGCTTCTAGGATAGGGCAATCAGAGGCCCGATTAGATCATTTTATATTATGGTTAATATAAGAATTCAGCGTTATTTTATCACATTTGTTCAATTTACGTTGCCCCTATTTCAGATAGCGTATTGGGCTAGCTGGCATCTTAAAGCGCATGAAATGTCGAGGAAAATGCACAATTAAACTTCTATGATGGGGCAATCAGAGACCCGATTAGATCATTTTATATTATTGTTAATATAAGAATGCAACGTAATTTTATCACATTAGTTCAATTTACGTCGCCCCTATTTCAGATAGCGTATTGGGCTAGTCGGCACCTTAAAGCGCGTGGAATGACGAGAAAATGCACTCCTAACCTTCTATGATAGGGCAATCAGAGACCCGATTAGATCTTTTTAAATTATGGTTAAGATAAGAATTCTGCGTAATTCTATCACATTTGTTCAATTTACGACGCTCCTATTTCAGATAGCGTATGGTCGAGGCGGCATTTTAAAGCGCATGAAATGTCAAGTAAAATGCACAACTAAACTTCTCGGATAGGGCAATCAGAGACCCGATTAGATCATTTTATATTTTGGTTAATATAAGAATTCTGCGTAACTCTATCACATTTATTCAATTTACGTAGCTGCAATATCCGATAGCGTATTGGGCTAGTCGGCACCTTAAAGCGCATGAAATGACGAGTAAAATGCACTATTAAACGTCCATGATAGGACAATCAGAGACCGGATTAGATCATTTTAAATTATGGTTAATATAAGAATTCTGCGTAATTCTATCACATTTGTTCAATTTACGACGCTTCTATCTCAGATAGCGTATTGGGCTAGGCGGCATCTTAAAACGCATGAAATGTCGAGAAAAATGCACTACTAAACTTCTCGGGTAGGGCAATCAGAGACCCGATTAGATCATTTTATATTTTGGTTAATATAAGAATTCAGCGAAATTCTATCACATTTGTCCAATTCACGTCGCTCCTGCACCCGATATCGTATTGAGATAGGCGGCATATTAAAGCGCATGAAATGGCGAGTAAAATGCACTATTAAACTTCTAGGATAGGGCAATCAGAGACCCGATTAGATCATCTTATATTATGACTAATATAAGAATTCAGTGTAATTCTATCACATTTGTTCAATTTACGACGCTCCTATTTCAGATAGCGTATTGGACTAAACGGCACCTTAATGCGCATGAAATGGCGAGTAAAATGCACTATCAAACTTCTATGATAGGGCAATCAGAGACCCGATTAGATCATTTTATATTATGGTTAATATAAGAATTCAGCGTGATTCTATCACATTTGTTCAATTTACGTCGCTCCAACTTCAGATAGCGTATCGGGATAAGCGGCACCTTAAAGCGCATGAAATGCCGACCAAAATGCACTATTAAACTTCTAGGACAGGGCAATCAGAGCCCCGATTATATCATTTTAGATTATGGTTAATATAAGAATTCTGCGTAATTCTATCACATTTGTTGAATTTACGACGCTCCTATTTCAGATAGTATATTGGGCTAGGCGGCACCTTAAAGCGCGCGGAATAACGAGTAAAATGAACTACTAACCTTCCATGATAGGGCAATCAGAGACCCAAATAGATCATATTATATTATGGTTAATGTAAGAATTCTGCGTAATTCTATCACATTTGTTCAATTTACATCGCTCCTATTTCAGATAGCGCATTGGGCTAAGCGGCTCCTTAAAGCGCATGAAATGCCGAGCACAATGCACGTAAACTTCTATGATAGGGCAATCAGAGACCCGATTAGATCATCTTATATTATGGTTAATTTAAGAATGCGTCGTAACTCTATCACATTTGGTCAATTTACGTAGCTCCCATTTCAGATAGTGGACTGGGCTAGGAGTCACCTTAAAGCGCATGAAATGACTAGTAAACTGCACTATTAAACTTCGAGGTTAAGGCAAACAGAGACGCTATTAGAACATTTTATATTACTGTTAATATAAGAATTCAGCTTAATTCTATCACATTTGATCAATTTACGTCGCTCCTATTTCAGAGAGCGTATTGGGATAAGCGGCATCTCAAAGCGCGTGAAATGGCGAGTAAAATGCACTATTAAACTTCTATGATAGGGCAATCAGAGACCCGAATAGATCGTATTATATTATGGTTATTATAGGAATTCTGCGTACTTCTATCACGCTTGTTCAACTTACGTAGCTCGAATTTCAGATAGCCCATTGGGCTAGGCGGCACCTTAAAACGCATGAAATGGCGAGTAAAATGCACTATTAAACTTCTATGATTGGGCAATCAGAGACCCGATTAGATCATTTTATATTATTGTTAATATAAGAATTCTGCGTACTTCTATCACATTTGTCAATTTATGTCGCTCCTATTTCAGATAGCGTGTTGGGTTAGGCGGCACCTTAAAGCGCATGAAATGACGAGTAAAATGCACTATTAAACTTCTATGATAGGGCAATCAGAGACCCGAATAGATCGTATTATATTACGGCTAATATAAGAATTCTGCGTAATTCTATCACATTTGTTCAATTTACATCGCTCCTATTTCAGATAGCGCATTGGGCTAAGCGGCTCCTTAAAGCGCATGAAATGCCGAGCACAATGCACGTAAACTTCTATGATAGGGCAATCAGAGACCCGATTAGATCATCTTATATTATGGTTAATTTAAGAATTCGTCGTAACTCTATGACATTTGGTCAATTTACGTAGCTCCCATTTCAGATAGTGGATTGGGCTAGGAGTCACCTTAAAGCGCATGAAATGACGAGTAAACTGCACTATTAAACTTCGAGGTTAAGGCAAACAGAGACGCTATTAGATCATTTTATATTACTGTTAATATAAGAATTCAGCTTAATTCTATCACATTTGTTCAATTGACGTCGCTCCTATTTCAGGTCGCCTATTGGGCTAAGCGGCATCCTAAAGCGTGTTGAATGTCGAGTGAAATGCACTATTAAACTTCTAGGGTGGGGCGAACAGAGACCCGACTATATCATTTTACATTATGGTTAATATAAGAATTCAGCGAAATTCTATCACATTTGTTCAATTTACGTCGCTCCTATTTCAGATAGCGTTTTGGGCTGAGCGGCATCTGAAAGCGCATGACATGACGAGTAAAATGCACTACTAAACTTCTAGGATAGGGCAATCAGAGACCCGATTAGATCATCTTATATTATGATTAATATAAGAATTCAGTGTAATTGTATCACATTTGTTCAATTTGCGACGCTCCTGTTTCAGATAGCGTATTGGACTAAACGGCACCTTAAAGCGCATGAAATGGCGAGTAAAGTGCACTATTAAACTTCTGTGATAGGGCAACCAGAGACACGATTAGATCATTTTATATTATGGTTAATATAAGAATTCAGCGTTATTTTATCACATTTGTTCAATTTACGTTGCCCCTATTTCAGATAGCGTATTGGGCTAGCTGGCATCTTAAAGGGCATGAAATGTCGAGGAATATGCACAATTAAACTTCTATGATAGGGCAATCAGAGACCCGATTAGATCATTTTATATTATTGTTAATATAAGAATGCAACGTAATTTTATCACATTAGTTCCATTTACGTCGCCCCTATTTCAGATAGCGTATTGGGCTAGTCGGCACCTTAAAGCGCGTGGAATGACGAGAAAATGCACTCCTAACCTTCTATGATAGGGCAATCAGAGACCCGATTAGATCTTTTTAAATTATGGTTAAGATAAGAATTCTGCGTAATTCTATCACATTTGTTCAATTTACGACGCTCCTATTTCAGATAGCGTATGGTCGAGGCGGCATTTTAAAGCGCATGAGATGACGAGTAAAATGCAGTACTAAACTTCTTTGATAGGGCAATCAGAGATCCGATGAGATCATTTTATATTATGGTTAATATAAGAATTCTGCGTAACTCTATCACATTTATTCAATTTACGTAGCTGCAATATCCGATAGCGTATTGGGCTAGTCGGCACCTTAAAGCGCATGAAATGACGAGTAAAATGCACTATTAAACATCCATGATAGGACAATCAGAGACCGGATTAGATCATTTTAAATTATGGTTAATATAAGAATTCTGCGTAATTCTATCACATTTGTTCAATTTACGACGCTCCTATTTCAGATAGTATATTGGGCTAGGCGGCACCTTAAAGCGCGTGGAATAACGAGTAAAATGAACTACTAACCTTCCATGATAGGGCAATCAGAGACCCAAATAGATCATATTATATTATGGTTAATATAAGAATTCTGCGTAATTCTATCACATTTGTTCAATTTACGTCGCTCCTATTTCAGATAGCGTATTGGGCTAGGCGGCACCTTAAAGCGCGTGGAATGACGAATAAAATGCACTACTAACCTTCCACGATAGGGCAATCAGAGACCCAAATAGATCATATTATATTATGGTTAATATAAGAATTCAGCGAAATTCTATCACATTTTTTCAATTTACGTCGCTCCTATTTCAGATAGCGTATTGGGTTAGGCGGCATCTTAAAGCGCGTGGAATGGCGAGTAAAATGCACTACGAACCTTCTATGATGGGGCAATCAGAGACCCGATTAGATCATTTTATATTATTGTTAATATAAGAATTCTGCGTACTTCTATCACATTTGTCAATTTATGTCGCTCCTATTGCAGATAGCGTATTGGGTTAGGCGGCACCTTAAAGCGCATGAAATGACGAGTAAAATGCACTATTAAACTTCTATGATAGGGCAATCAGAGACCCGAATAGATCGTATTATATTATGGTTATTATAGGAATTCTGCGTACTTCTATCACGCTTGTTCAACTTACGTAGCTCGAATTTCAGATAGCCCATTGGGCTAGGCGGCACCTTAAAACGCATGAAATGGCGAGTAAAATGCACTATTAAACTTCTATGATAGGGCAATCAGAGACCCGATTAGATCATTTTATATTATTGTTAATATAAGAATTCTGCGTACTTCTATCACATTTGTCAATTTATGTCGCTCCTATTTCAGATAGCGTATTGGGTTAGGCGGCACCTTAAAGCGCATGAAATGACGAGTAAAATGCACTATTAAACTTCTATGATAGGGCAATCAGAGACCCGATTAGATCATCTTATATTATGATGGATATAAGAATTCGGCGTAACACTATCACATTTGTTCAATTTACATCGCTCCTATTTCAGATAGCGCATTGGGCTAAGCGGCTCCTTAAAGCGCATGAAATGCCGAGCACAATGCACGTAAACTTCTATGATAGGGCAATCAGAGACCCGATTAGATCATCTTATATTATGGTTAATTTAAGAATGCGTCGTAACTCTATCACATTTGGTCAATTTACGTAGCTCCCATTTCAGATAGTGGATTGGGCTAGGAGTCACCTTAAAGCGCATGAAATGACGAGTAAACTGCACTATTAAACTTCGAGGTTAAGGCAAACAGAGACGCTATTAGAACATTTTATATTACTGTTAATATAAGAATTCAGCTTAATTCTATCACATTTGATCAATTTACGTCGCTCCTATTTCAGATAGCGTATTGGGATAAGCGGCATCTCAAAGCGCGTGAAATGGCGAGTAAAATGCACTATTAAACTTCCAGGGTGAGGAAAACAGAGACCAGATTAGATCATTTTATATTACGGTTAACATAAGAATTCAGCGTAATTCTATCACATTTGTTCAATTGACGTCGCTCCTATTTCAGGTCGCCTATTGGGCTAAGCGGCATCCTAAAGCGTGTGGAATGTCGAGTGAAATGCACTATTAAACTTCTAGGGTGGGGCGAACAGAGACCCGATTATATCATTTTACATTATGGTTAATATAAGAATTCAGCGTAATTTTATCACATTTGTTCAACTTACGTCGCTATTATTTCAGATAGCGTAGTCGGCTAAGCAGCATCTCAAAACGGATGAAATGGCGAGTAAAATGCACTATTAAACTTCTAGTGTAAGGCAAACAGAGACCCGATAAGATCATTTTATATTACGGTTAATTTAAGAATTCAGAGAAATTCTATCACGTTTGTTTAATTTACGTCGCTCCTATTTCAGATAGCGTATTGGGCTAAGCGGCATCTCAACGCGCATGAAATGGCGAGTAAATTGCACTATTAAACTTCTAGGGTACGGCAAACAGAGACCCGATTAGATCATTTTATATTACGGTTAATTTAAGAATTCAGCGAAATTCTATCACATTTGATCAATTTACGTCGCTCCTATTTCAGATAGCGTATTGGGCTAAGCGGCATCTCAACGCGCATGAAATGGCGAGTAAATTGCACTATTAAACTTCTAGGGTACGGCAAACAGAGACCCGATTAGATCATTTTACGTTACGGTTAATATAAGAATTCTGCGTAATTTTATCACATTTGTTCAATTTACGTCGCTCCTGTTTCAGATAGCGTATTGGGCTAAGCAGCATCTCAAAACGCATGAAATGGTGAGTAAAATGCACTATTAAACTTCTAGTGTAAGGTAAACAGAGACCCGATAAGATCATTTTATATTACGGTTAATTTAAGAATTCAGAGAAATTCTATCACGTTTGTTTAATTTACGTCGCTCCTATTTCAGATAGCGTATTGGGCTAAGCCGCATCTCAAAGCGCATGAAATTGTGAGTAAAACGCACTGCCAAACATCTAGGGTAGGGCGAACAGAGACCCGATTAGATCATTTTACATTATGGTTAATATAAGAATTCAGCGAAATTCTATCACGTTTGTTCAATTTACGTCGCTCCTATTTCAGGTAGCGTATTGGGCTAAGCTGCATCTTAAAGCGCATGAAATGGCAAGTAAAATGCACTATTAAACTTCGAGGTTAAGGCAAGCAGAGATCCTATTAGATCACTTTCTATTACGGTTAATAGAAGAATTCAGCTTAATTCTATCACATTTGTTCAATTTACGCCGCTCCTATTTCAGATAGCGTATTGGGCTAAGCGGCATCTCAAAGCGCATGAAATGACGAGTGAAGTGCACTATTAAACTTCTAGGGTAGGGCGAACAGATACCCGATTAGATCATTTTACGTTATGGTTAATATAAGAATTCAGCGAAACTCTATCACATTTGTTCAATTTACGTCGCTCCTATTTCAGATAAAGTATTGGGCTATGCGGCATCTCAAAGCGTATGAAATGGCGAGTAAAATGCACTATCAAACTTCTAAGGTAAAGCAAACAGAGAGCAGATTAGATCATTTTATATTACGGTGAACATAAGAATTCAGCGTAACTCTATCACATTTGTTCAATTGACGTCGCTCCTACTTCAGATAGCCTACTGGGCTAGGCGGCATCCCAAAACGCGTGGAATGTCGAGTGAAATGCACTGTTAAACTTCTAGGGTGGGGCGAACAGAGACCCGATTATATCATTTTACATTACGGTTAATATAAGAATTCAGCGTAATTTTATCACATTTGTTCAATTTTCGGCGCTCCTATTTCAGATAGCGTTTTCGGCTAAGCGGCATCTGAAGCGCATGAAATGGCGAGTAAATTGCACTATTTAACTTCTAGGGTAGGGCAAACAGAGACCCGATTAGATCATTTTACGTTACGGTTAATATAAGAATTCAGCGAAATTCTATCACATTTGTTCAATTTACGTCGCTCCTATTTCAGATAGCGTATTGGGCTACGCGGCATCTCAAAGCGCATGAAATGGCGAGTAAAATGCACTATTAAACTTGTAGGGTAAGGCAAACAGAGACCAGATTAGATCATTTTATATTACGGTTAACATAAGAATTCTGCGTAATTCTATCACATTTGTTCAATTGACGTCGCTCCTATTTCAGGTCGCCTACTGGGCTAGGCGGCATCCTAAAGCGTGTGGAATGTCGAGTGAAATGCACTATTAAACTTCTAGGGTGGGGCGAACAGAGACCCGATTATATCATTTTACATTATTGTTAATATAAGAATTCAGCGAAATTCTATCACATTTTCTCAATTTACGTCGCTCCTATTTCAGATAGTGTGTTGGGCTAAGCGGCATCTCAAAGCGCATGAAATGGCGAGTGAAATGCACTGTTATACTTCTAGGGTAGTGCGAACAGAGACCCGATTAGATCATTTTAAATTACGGTTAATATAAGAATTCAGCGTAATTCTATCACATTTGTTCAATTGACGTCGCTCCTATTTCAGATAGCGTATTGGGCTAGTCGGCACCTTAAAGCGCGTGGAATGACGAGAAAATGCACTCCTAACCTTCTATGATAGGGCAATCAGAGACCCGATTAGATCTTTTTAAATTATGGTTAAGATAAGAATTCTGCGTAATTCTATCACATTTGTTCAATTTACGACGCTCCTATTTCAGATAGCGTATGATCGAGGCGGCATTTTAAAGCGCATGAAATGTCGAGTAAAATGCACAACTAAACTTCTCGGATAGGGCAATCAGAGACTCGATTAGATCATTTTATATTTTGGTTAATATAAGAATTCAGTGTAATTCTATCAGATTTGTTCAATTTACGACGCTCCTATTTCAGATAGCGTTTTGGACTAGGCGGCACCTTAAAGCGCATAGAATGACGAGTAAAATGCAGTACTAAACTTCTTTGATAGGGCAATCAGAGACCCGATTAGATCATCTTATATTATGACTAATATAAGAATTCAGTGTAATTCTATCACATTTGTTCAATTTACGACGCTCCTATTTCAGATAGCGTATTGGACTAAACGGCACCTTAATGCGCATGAAATGGCGAGTAAAATGCACTATCAAACTTCTATGATAGGGCAATCAGAGACCCGATTAGATCATTTTATATTATGGTTAATATAAGAATTCAGCGTGATTCTATCACATTTGTTCAATTTACGTCGCTCCAACTTCAGATAGCGTATCGGGATAAGCGGCACCTTAAAGCGCATGAAATGCCGACCAAAATGCACTATTAAACTTCTAGGATAGGGCAATCAGAGCCCCGATTATATCATTTTAGATTATGGTTAATATAAGAATTCAGCTTAATTCTATCACATTTGTTCAATTTACGTCGCTCCTATTTCAGATAAAGTATTGGGCTATGCGGCATCTCAAAGCGTATGAAATGGCGAGTAAAATGCACTATCAAACTTCTAAGGTAAAGCAAACAGAGACCAGATTAGATCATTTTATATTACGGTGAACATAAGAATTCAGCGTAACTCTATCACATTTGTTCAATTGACGTCGCTCCTATTTCAGATAGCCTACTGGGCTAGGCGGCATCCTAAAGCGCGTGGAATGTCGAGTGAAATGCACTATTAAACTTCTATGATAGGGCAATCAGAGACCCGATCAGATCATTTTATATTACGGTTAATATAAGAATGCAGCGTAATTCTATCATATTTGTTCAATTTACGTCGCTCCCATTTCAGATAGCGTATTGGGCTAAGCGGCATCCCAAAGCGCATGAAATGACGAGTAAAATGCACTATTAAACTTCTAGGGTAGGGCGAACAGAGAGCCGATTAGATCATTTTACATTATGGATAATATGAGATGTCAACGAAATTCTATCACATTTGATCAATTTACGTCGCTCCTATTTCAGATCGCGTATTGGGCTAAGCGGCATCTCAAAGCGCATGAAATAGCGAGTAAAATGCACTATTAAACTTCTAGGGTAAGGCAAATAGAGACCAGATTAGATCATTTTATATTACGGTTAACATAAGAATTCAGCGTAATTCTATCACATTTGTTCAATTTACGTCGCTCCTATTTCAGATAGCGTTTTGGGCTAAGCGGCATCTGAAAGCGCATGAAATGGCGAGTAAATTGCACTATTAAACATCTGGGGTAGGGCAAACATAGACCCGATTAGATCATTTTATATTTTGTTTAATATAAGAATTCAGCGAAATTCTATCACATTTGTCCAATTTACGCCGCTCCTATTTCAGATAGCGTATTGGGCTAAGCGGCATCTCAAAGCGCATGAAATGGCGAGTAAATTGCACTATTAAACTTCTAGGGTAGGGCAAACAGAGACCCGATTACATCATTTTATACTACGGTTAATATAAGAATTCAGCGTAATTCTATCACATTTGTTCAATTTTCGTCGCTCCTATTTCAGATAGCGTACTGTGCTAGGCGGCGTCTTAAAGCGCGTGGAATGGCGAGTAAAATGCACTATTAAACTTCTATGATAGGGCAATCAGAGACCCGATCAGATCATTTTATATTTTGTTTAATATAAGAATTCTGCGAAATTCTATCACATTTGTTCAATTTACGTCGCTCCTATTTCAGATAGCGTATTGGGCTAAGCGGCATCTCAAAACGCATGAAATGGCGAGTAAAATGCACTATTAAACTTCTAGGGTAAGGCAAACAGAGACACGATAAGATCATTTTATATTACGGTTAATATCAGAATGCAGCGTAATTCTATCACATTTGTTCAATTTACGTGCCTCCAATTTCAGATAGCGTATTGGGCTAGGCGGCACCTTAATGCGCATGAAATGACGAGTAAAATGCACTACTAACCTTCTACGATAGGGCAATCAGAGTCCCGATTAGACCATCTTATATTATTGCTAATTTGAGGATTCATCGTAACTCTATCACATTTGTCCAATTCACGTCGCTCCTACACACAGATATCGTACTGAGCGAGGCGGCATCTTAAAGCGCATGAAATGGCGAATAAAATGCACTTCTAACCTTCTCGGATACGGCCATCAGAGACCCAATTACATCATTTTATATTATGTTTAATATAAGAATTCAGCGAAATTCTATCACATTTGTTCAATTTACGTCGCTCCTATTTCAGATACAGTATGGCACTAAGCGGCATCTTAAAGCGCGTGAAATGTCGAGTAAAATGCGCTATTAAACTTCTATGATAGGGCAATCAGAGACGCGATTAGATCATTCTATATTATGGTTAATATAAGTATTCTGCGTAATTCTATCACATTTGTTCAATTTATGTCGCTCCTATTTCAGGTAGCGTATTGGCCTTGGCGGCATCTTAAAGCGCATGAAATGGCAAGTAAAATGCACTATTAATCTTCTAGAGTAGGGCAAACAGAGACCCGATTAGATCATTTTATATTATGGTTAATTTAAGAATTCAGCGAAACTCTATCACACTTGTTCAATTTACGTAGCTCCAGTTTCAGATAGGGCATTGGGCTAGGCGGCACCTTAAAGCAGATGAAATGACGAGTAAAATGCACTACTAACCTTCTATGATAGGGCAATCAGAGACCCGATTAGATCATTGTATATTATGGTTAATTTAAGAATTCAGCGAAATTCTATCACATTTGTTCAATTTACGTCGCTCCTACCTCAGTTAGCGTTTTGGGCTAAGCAGAATCTTGAAGGGCATGAAATGCCGATTGAAACGCACGGCTAAACTTCTGTGATAGGGTAATCAGAGACCCCATTATATCATTTTAAATTATGGATATTATATGAATTCTGCGTAATTCTGTCACATTTGTTCAATTTACGTCGCTCCTATTTCAGATAGTGTATTGGGCTGAGCGGCATCTTAAAGCGCGTGGGATGACGAGTAAAATGCACTACTAACCTTCTATGATAGGGCAATCAGAGACCCGATTAGATCATTTTATATTATGGTTAATATAAGAATTCAGCGAAATTTTATCGCATTTGTTCAATTTACGTCGCTCCTGTTTCATATAGCGTATTGGGCTTAGCGGCATCTTAACGCGCATGAAATGTCGAGTAAAATGCACTACTAACCTTCTAGGATAGGGCAATCAGAGACCCGATTAGGTCATCTTATATTATGATTAATATAAGAATTCAGCGTCATTCTGTCACATTTGTTCAATCTATGTCGCTCCAACTTCAGATAGCGTATCGGGATAAGCGGCACCTTAAAGCGCATGAAATGCCGAGCAAAATGCACAATTAAACTTCTATGATAGGGCAATCAGAGACCCGATTAGATCATTTTATATTGTGGATAATATGAAAATTCAGTGAAATTCTATGACGTTTGTTCAATTTACGTCGCTTCTATTTCAGATAGCATATTGGCCTTGGCGGCATCTTAAAGCGCATGAAATGGCGAGTAAAATGCACTATTAATCTTCTAGAGTAGGGCAAACAGAGACCCGATTAGATCGTATTATATTATGGTTAATATAAGAATTCTGCGTAATTCTATCACATTTGTTCAATTTACGTCGCTCCTATTTAAGATAGCGTATTGGGCTAAGCGGCACCTTAAAGCACATGAAATGACGAGTACAATGCACTATTAAACTTCTATGATAGGGCAATCGGAGTCCCGATTAGATCACTTTATATTATTGTTATTATAAGAATGCAGCGTTATTTTATCACATTTTTTCAATTTACGTCGCCCCTATTTCAGATAGCGTATTGGGCTATGTGGCATCTTAAAGCGCATGAAATGTCGAGTAAAATGCACTATTAAACTTCTAGGGTAGGGCAAACAGAGATCCGATTAGATCATTTTATATTATGGCTAATTTAAGAATTCAGTGAAACTCTATCACACTTGTTCAATTTACGTAGCTCCGATTTCAGATAGCATATTGGGCTAGGCGGCACCCTAAAGCGCATGAAATGACGAGTAAAATGCACTATTAAACTTCTATGATAGGGCAATCAGAGACCCGATTAGATCATTTTATATTATTGTTAATATAAGGATTCAACGTAATTTTATCACATTTGTTCAATTTTCGTCGCTCCTAATTCAGATAGCATATTGGGCTAAGCGGCATCTTAAAGCGCACGAAATGGCCTGTAAAATGCACTACTAAACTTCTCGGATAGGGCAATCAGAGACCCGATTAGGTCATCTTATATTATGATTAATATAAGAATTCAGCGAAATTCTATCACATTTCTCTATTTACGTCGCTCCTATTTCAGATAGCGTATTGGGCTAAGCGGCATCTTAAAGCGCATTAAGTGTCGAGTAAAATGCACTACTCAGCTTCTCGGATAAGGCAATCAGAGACCCGATTAGGTCATCTTATATTATAATTAATATAAGAATTCAGCGTAATTCTATCACATTTGTTCAATTTACGTCGCTCCAACTTCAGATAGCGTATCGGGATAAGCGGCATCTTAAAGCGCATCAAATGTCAAGTAAAATGCACTACTTAGCTTCTAGGGTAGGGCAATCAGAGACCCGATTAGATCATTTTATATTCTGGTTAATATAAGAATTCAGCGAAATTCTATCACATTTATTCAATTTACGTCGCTCCTATTTCAGAGAGCGTACTGGGCTAGGCGGCATCTTAAAGCGCGTGGAATGGCGAGCAAAATGCACTATTAACCTTGTATGCTAGGGCAATCACAGACCCGATTAGATCATTTTATATTTTGGTTAATGTAAGAATACAGCGGAATTCTGTCACATTTGTTCAATTTACGTCGCTCCTATTTCAGATAGAGTATTGTGGTAAGCGGCATCCTAAAGCGCATGATATGTCTAGTAAAATGCACTACTAAACTTCTAGGAGAGGGCAATCGGAGACCCGATTAGATCATCTTATATTATGATTAATATAAGAATTCAGCGTAATTCTATGACATTTGTTCAATTTACGTCGCTCCTATTGCAGATAGCGTATTGGGCTATGCGGCATCTTAGTGCGCATGAAATGACGGGTAAAATGCACTATTAAACTTCTATGATAGAACAATCAGAGACCAGATTAGATCATTTTATATTATGGTTAATATAAGAATTCTGCGTAACTCTATCACATTTGGTCAATTTACGTAGCTCCAATCTCAGATAGCGTATTGGCCTTGGCGGCATCTTAAAGCGCATGAAATGACGAGTAAAATGCACTATTAATCTTCTAGAGTAGGGCAAACAGAGACCCGATTAGATCATTTTATATTATGGTTAATTTAAGAATTCAGCGACACTCTATCACACTTGTTCAATTTACGTAGCTCCAGTTTCAGATAGGGCATTGGGCTAGGCGGCACCTTAAAGCAGATGAAATGACGAGTGAAGTGCACTACTAACCTTCTATGATAGGGCAATCAGAGACCCGATTAGATCATTGTATATTATGGTTAAAGTAAGAATTCAGCGAAAGTCTATCACATTTGTTCAATTTACGTCGCTCCTACCTCAGTTAGCGTTTTGGGCTAAGCAGAATCTGGAAGGGCATGAAATGCCGATTGAAATGCACGGCTAAACTTCTGTGATAGGGTAATCAGAGACCCCATTAGATCATTTTAAATTATGGATATTATATGAATTCTGCGTAATTCTATCACGTTTGTTCAATTTACGTCGCTCCTATTTCAGATGGCGTATTGGTATAAGCGGCATCTTAAAGCGCATGAGATGTCCAGTAAAATGCACTGCCAAACTTCTAGGATAGGGCAATCAGAGACCCGATTAGATCATCTTATATTATGATTAGTATAAGAATTCAGTGTAATTCTATCACATTTGTTCAATTTACGTCGCTCCTATTTCGGATAGCGTATTGGGATAGGCGGCATCTTAAAGTGCGTGGAATGACAAGTAAAATACACTACTAACCTTCTATGGTAGGGCAATCAGAGACCCGAATAGGTCGTATTATATTATGGTTACTTTAAGAATTCATCGAAATTCTATCACATTTGTTCAATTTACGTCGCCCCTATTTCAGATAGCGTATTGGGCTAGGTGGCATCTTAAAGCGCATGAAATGACGAGTAAAATGAACTATTAAACTTCTAGGGTAGGGTAAACAGAGACGCGATTAGATCATTTTATATTATTGTTTATATAAGAATTCAACGTAATTTTATCACATTTGTTCAATTTATATCGCTCCTATTACAGATAGCGTATTGGGCTAGGAGGCACCTTAAAGCGCATGAAATGACGAGTAAAATGCACTATTAAACTTCTAGGATAGGGCAATCAGAGACCCGATTAGATCATCTTATATTATGACTAATATAAGAATTCAGTGTAATTCTATCACATTTGTTCAATTTACGACGCTCCTATTTCAGATAGCGTATTGGACTAAACGGCACCTTAATGCGCATGAAATGGCGAGTAAAATGCACTATTAAACTTCGAGGTTAAGGCAAACAGAGACGCTATTAGATCATTTTATATTACTGTTAATATAAGAATTCAGCTTAATTCTATCACATTTGTTCAATTTACGCCGCTCCTATTTCAGATAGCGTATTGGGCTAAGCGGCATCTCGACGCGCATGAAATGGCGAGTAAATTGCACTATTAACTTCTAGGGTACGGCAAACCGAGACCCGATTAGATCATTTTATATTACGGTTAATTTAAGAATTCAGCGAAATTCTATCACATTTGATCAATTTACGTCGCTCCTATTTCAGATAGCGTATTGGGCTAAGCGGCATCTCAAAGCGCATGAAATGGCGAGTAAATTGCACTATTAAACTTCTAGGGTAGGGCAAACATAGACCCGATTAGATCATTTTACGTTACGGTTAATATAAGAATTCTGCGTAATTTTATCACATTTGTTCAATTTCAGTCGCTCCTATTTCAGATAGCGTATTGGGCTAAGCAGCATCTCAAAACGCATGAAATGGCGAGTAAAATGCACTATTAAACGTCTAGTGTACGGTAAACAGAGACCCGATAAGATCATTTTATATTACGGTTAATTTAAGAATTCAGAGAAATTCTATCACGTTTGTTTAATTTACGTCGCTCCTATTTCAGATAGCGTATTGGGCTAAGCGGCATCTCAAAGCCCATGAAATTGTGAGTAAAACGCACTGCCAAACATCTAGGGTAGGGCGAACAGAGACCCGATTAGATCATTTTACATTATGGTTAATATAAGAATTCAGCGAAATTCTATCACGTTTGTCCAATTTACGTCGCTCCTATTTCAGGTAGCGTATTGGGCTAAGCTGCATCTTAAAGCGCATGAAATGGCGAGTACAATGCACTATTAAACTTCGAGGTTAAGGCAAGCAGAGACCCTATTAGATCATTTTCTATTACGGTTAATAGAAGAATTCAGCTTAATTCTATCACATTTGTTCAATTTACGCCGCTCCTATTTCAGATAGCGTATTGGGCTAAGCGGCATCTCAAAGCGCATGAAATGACGAGTGAAGTGCACTATTAAACTTCTAGGGTAGGGCGAACAGATACCCGATTAGATCATTTTTCGTTATGGTTAATATAAGAATTCAGCGAAACTCTATCACATTTGTTCAATTTACGTCGCTCCTATTTCAGATAAAGTATTGGGCTATGCGGCATCTCAAAGCGTATGAAATGGCGAGTAAAATGCACTATCAAACTTCTAAGGTAAAGCAAACAGAGACCAGATTAGATCATTTTATATTACGGTGAACATAAGAATTCAGCGTAACTCTATCACATTTGTTCAATTGACGTCGCTCCTATTTCAGATAGCCTACTGGGCTAGGCGGCATCCTAAAGCGCGTGGAATGTCGAGTGAAATGCACTGTTAACCTTCTAGGGTGGGGCGAACAGAGACCCGATTAGATCATTTTATATTACGGTTAATATAAGAATGCAGCGTAATTCTATCATATTTGTTCAATTTACGTCGCTCCCATTTCAGATAGCGTATTGGGCTAAGCGGCATCCCAAAGCGCATGAAATGACGAGTAAAATGCACTATTAAACTTCTAGGGTAGGGCGAACAGAGAGCCGATTAGATCATTTTACATTATGGATAATATGAGATTTCAGCGAAATTCTATCACATTTGATCAATTTACGTCGCTCCTATTTCAAATCGCGTATTGGGCTAAGCGGCATCTCAAAGCGCATGAAATGGCGAGTAAAATGCACTATTAAACTTCTAGGGTAAGGCAAACAGAGACCAGATTAGATCATTTTACATTATGGTTAATATAAGAATTCAGCGAAATTCTATCACGTTTGTCCAATTTACGTCGCTCCTATTTCAGGTAGCGTATTGGGCTAAGCTGCATCTTAAAGCGCATGAAATGGCGAGTAAAATGCACTATTAAACTTCGAGGTTAAGGCAAGCAGAGACCCTATTAGATCATTTTCTATTACGGTTAATAGAAGAATTCAGCTTAATTCTATCACATTTGTTCAATTTACGCCGCTCCTATTTCAGATAGCCTACTGGGCTAGGCGGCATCCTAAAGCACGTGGAATGTCGAGTGAAATGCACTGTTAACCTTCTAGGGTAGGGCAAACATAGACCCGATTAGATCATTTTATATTTTGTTTAATATAAGAATTCAGCGAAATTCTATCACATTTGTTCAATTTACGCCGCTCCTCTTTCAGATAGCGTATTGGGCTGAGCGGCATCTCAAAGCGCATGAAATGGCGAGTAAATTGCACTATTAAACTTCTAGGGTAGGGCAAACAGGGACTCGATTAGATCATTTTACTTTACGGTTAATATAAGTATTCAGCGAAATTCTATCACATTTGTTCAATTTCCGTCGCTCCTATTTCAGATACCGTATTGGGCTAAGCGGCATCTCAAAGCGCATGAGATGGTGTATAAAATGCTCTATCAAACTTCTAGGGCAGGGCGAACGGAGAGCCGATTAGATCATTTTACATTATGGTTAATATAAGAATTCAGCGAAATTCTATCACGTTTGTTCAATTCACGTCGCTCCTATTTCAGATAGCGTATTGGGCTAAGCGGCATCTCAAAGCGCATGAAATGGCGAGTAAAATACACTATTAAACTTCCAGGGTAGGGCAAACAGAGACCCGATTAGATGATTTTATATTATGGTTAATTTAAGAATTCAGCGAAATTCTATCACATTTGTTCAATTTACGTCGCTCCTACTTCAGATAGCGTATTGGGCTAAGCGGCATCTCAAAGCGCATGAAATGGCGAGTAAAATGCACTATTAAACTTCTAGGGTAAGGCAAACAGAGACCCAATTAGATCATTTTATATTAAGGTTAATATAAGAATTCAGCGTAATTCTATCACATTTGTTCAATTTACGCCGCTCCTATTTCAGATGGCGTATTGGGCTAAGCGGCATCTCAAAGCGCATGAAATGTCGAGTAAAATGCACTATTAAACTTCTAGGGTAATGCAAACAGAGACCAGATTAGATCATTTTATATTACGGTTAACATAAGAATTCAGCGTAATTCTATCACATTTGTTCAATTTACGTCGCTCCTATTTCAGATAGCGTTTTGGGCTAAGCGGCATCTGAAAGCGCATGAAATGGCGAGTAAATTGCACTATTAAACATCTAGGGTAGGGCAAACATAGACCCGATTAGATCATTTTATATTTTGTTTAATATAAGAATTCAGCGAAATTCTATCACATTTGTTCAATTTAAGTCGCTCCTATTTCAGTTAGCGTATTGGGCTAAGCGGCATCTCAAAGCGCATGAAATGGCGAGTAAAACGCACTATCGAACTTCTAGAGTACGGCAAACAGAGACCCGATGGGATCATTTTATATTACGGTTAATATATGAATGCAGCGTAATTGTATCATATTTGTTCAATTTACGACGCTCCCATTTCAGACAGCGTATTGGGCTAAGCGGCATCTCAAAGCGCATGAATTGGCGAGTAAAACGCACTATCGAACTTCTAGGGTACGGCAAACAGAGACCCGATGGGATCATTTTATATTACGGTTAATATAAGAATGCAACGTAATTCTATCATATTTGTTCAATTTACGTCGCTCCCATTTCAGATAGCGTATTGGGCTAAGCGGCATCTCAAAGCGCATGAAATGACGAGTAAAATGCACTATTAAACTTCTAGGGTAGGGCGAACAGAGAGCCGATTAGATCATTTTACATTATGGATAATATGAGATTTCAGCGAAATTCTATCACATTTGATGAATTTA
The DNA here is from genome assembly GCA_916610135.2 of Macropis europaea. Taxonomy (NCBI): domain Eukaryota; kingdom Metazoa; phylum Arthropoda; class Insecta; order Hymenoptera; family Melittidae; genus Macropis; species Macropis europaea. The sequence continues at coordinate 3,000,222 of CAKAJE020001202.1, read as the reverse complement.
CGTCGCTCCTATTTCAGATCGCGTATTGGGCTAAGCGGCATCTCAAAGCGCATGAAATGGCGAGAAAATGCACTATTAAACTTCTAGGGTAAGGCAAACAGAGACTAGATTAGATCATTTTATATTACGGTTAACATAAGAATTCAGCGTAATTCTATCACATTTGTTCAATTTTCGTCGCTCCTATTTCAGATAGCGTTTTGGGCTAAGCGGCATCTGAAAGCGCATGAAATGGTGAGTAAATTGCACTATTAAACTCCTAGGATAGGGCAAACAGAGACCCGATTAGATCATTTTATATTTTGTTTAATATAAGAATTCAGCGAAATTCTATCACATTTGTTCAATTTACGCCGCTCCTACTTCAGATAGCGTATTGGGCTAAGCGGCATCTCAAAGCGCATGAAATGGCGAGTAAAATGCACTATTAAACTTCTAGGGTAAGGCAAACAGAGACCCAATTAGATCATTTTATATTAAGGTTAATATAAGAATTCAGCGTAATTCTATCACATTTGTTCAATTTACGCCGCTCCTATTTCAGATGGCGTATTGGGATAAGCGGCATCTCAAAGCGCATGAAATGGCGAGTAAATTGCACTATTAAACTTCTAGGGTACGGCAAACAGAGACCCGATTAGATCATTTTATATCACGGTTAATTTAAGAATTTAGCGAAATTCTACAACATTTGATCAATTTACGTCGCTCCTATTTCAGATAGCGTATTGGGCTAAGCGGCATCTCAAAGCGCATGAAATGGCGAGTAAAATGCACTATTAAACTTCTAGGGTAATGCAAACAGAGACCAGATTAGATCATTTTATATTACGGTTAACATAAGAATTCAGCGTAATTCTATCACATTTGTTCAATTTACGTCGCTCCTATTTCAGATAGCGTTTTGGGCTAAGCGGCATCTGAAAGCGCATGAAATGGCGAGTAAATTGCACTATTAAACATCTAGGGTAGGGCAAACATAGACCCGATTAGATCATTTTATATTTTGTTTAATATAAGAATTCAGCGAAATTCTATCACATTTGTTCAATTTAAGTCGCTCCTATTTCAGTTAGCGTATTGGGCTAAGCGGCATCTCAAAGCGCATGAAATGGCGAGTAAAACGCACTATCGAACTTCTAGGGTACGGCAAACAGAGACCCGATGGGATCATTTTATATTACGGTTAATATATGAATGCAGCGTAATTGTATCATATTTGTTCAATTTACGTCGCTCCCATTTCAGATAGCGTATTGGGCTAAGCGGTATCTCAAAGCGCATGAATTGGCGAGTAAAACGCACTATCGAACTTCTAGGGTACGGCAAAGAGAGACCCGATGGGATCATTTTATATTACGGTTAATATAAGAATGCAGCGTAATTCTATCATATTTGTTCAATTTACGTCGCTCCCATTTCAGATAGCGTATTGGGCTAAGCGGCATCTCAAAGCGCATGAAATGACGAGTAAAATGCACTATTAAACTTCTGGGGTAGGGCGAACAGAGAGCCCATTAGATCATTTTACATTATGGATAATATGAGATTTCAGCGAAATTCTATCACATTTGATCAATTTACGTCGCTCCTATTTCAGATCGCGTATTGGGCTAAGCGGCATCTCAAAGCGCATGAAATGGCGAGTAAAATGCACTATTAAACTTCTAGGGTAAGGCAAACAGAGACCAGATTAGATAATTTTATATTTTGTTTAATATAAGAATGCAGCGAAATTCTATCACATTTGTTCAATTTACGCCGCTCCTATTTCAGATAGCGTATTGGGCTAAGCGGCATCTCAAAGCGCATGAAATGGCGAGTAAATTGCACTATTTAACTTCTAGGGTAGGGCAAACAGAGACCCGATTAGATCATTTTACGTTACGGTTAATATAAGAATTCAGCGAAATTCTATCACATTTGTTCAATTTACGTCGCTCCTATTTCAGATAGCGTATTGGGCTACGCGGCATCTCAAAGCGCATGAAATGGCGAGTAAAATGCACTATTAAACTTCTTGGGTAAGGCAAACAGAGACCAGATTAGATCATTTCATATTACGGCTAACATAAGAATTCTGCGTAATTCTATCACATTTGTTCAATTGACGTCGCTCCTATTTCTGGTCGCCTACTGGGCTAGGCGGCATCCTAAGGCGTGTGGAATGTCGAGTGAAATGCACTATTAAACTTCTAGGGTGGGGCGAACAGAGACCCGATTATATCATTTTACATTATTGTTAATATAAGAATTCAGCGAAATTCTATCACATTTTCTCAATTTACGTCGCTCCTATTTCAGATAGCGTGTTGGGCTAAGCGGCATCTAAAAGCGCATGAAATGGCGAGTAAAACGCACTATCGAACTTCTAGGGTACGGCAAACAGAGACCCGATTAGATCATTTTATATTACGGTTAATATAAGAATGCAGCGTAATTCTATCATATTTGTTCAATTTACGTCGCTCCCATTTCAGATAGCGTATTGGGCTAAGCGGCATCTCAAAGCGCATGAAATGGCGAGTAAATTGCACTATTAAACTTCTAGGGTACGGCAAACAGAGACCCGATTAGATCATTTTATATCACGGTTAATTTAAGAATTTAGCGATATTCTACAACATTTGATCAATTTACGTCGCTCCTATTTCAGATAGCGTATTGGGCTAAGCGGCATCTCAAAGCGCATGAAATTGCGAGTAAAATGCACTATTAAACTTCTAGGGTAATGCAAACAGAGACCAGATTAGATCATTTTATATTACGGTTAACATAAGAATTCAGCGTAATTCTATCACATTTGTTCAATTTACGTCGCTCCTATATCAGATAGCGTTTTGGGCTAAGCGGCATCTGAAAGCGCATGAAATGCCGAGTAAATTGCACTATTAAACATCTAGGGTAGGGCAAACATAGACCCGATTAGATCATTTTATATTTTGTTTAATATAAGAATTCAGCGAAATTCTATCACATTTGTTCAATTTACGCCGCTCCTCTTTCAGATAGCGTATTGGGCTGAGCGGCATCTCAAAGCGCATGAAATGGCGAGTAAATTGCACTATTAAACTTCTAGGGTAGGGCAAACAGGGACTCGATTAGATCATTTTACTTTACGGTTAATATAAGTATTCAGCGAAATTCTATCACATTTGTTCAATTTCCGTCGCTCCTATTTCAGATACCGTATTGGGCTAAGCGGCATCTCAAAGCGCATGAGATGGTGTATAAAATGCTCTATCAAACTTCTAGGGCAGGGCGAACGGAGAGCCGATTAGATCATTTTACATTATGGTTAATATAAGAATTCAGCGAAATTCTATCACGTTTGTTCAATTCACGTCGCTCCTATTTCAGATAGCGTATTGGGCTAAGCGGCATCTCAAAGCGCATGAAATGGCGAGTAAAATACACTATTAAACTTCCAGGGTAGGGCAAACAGAGACCCGATTAGATGATTTTATATTATGGTTAATTTAAGAATTCAGCGAAATTCTATCACATTTGTTCAATTTACGTCGCTCCTACATCAGATAGCGTATTGGGCTAAGCGGCATCTCAAAGCGCATGAAATGGCGAGTAAAATGCACTATTAAACTTCTAGGGTAAGGCAAACAGAGACCCAATTAGATCATTTTATATTAAGGTTAATATAAGAATTCAGCGTAATTCTATCACATTTGTTCAATTTACGCCGCTCCTATTTCAGATGGCGTATTGGGCTAAGCGGCATCTCAAAGCGCATGAAATGGCGAGTAAAATGCACTATTAAACTTCTAGGGTAATGCAAACAGAGACCAGATTAGATCATTTTATATTACGGTTAACATAAGAATTCAGCGTAATTCTATCACATTTGTTCAATTTACGTCGCTCCTATTTCAGATAGCGTTTTGGGCTAAGCGGCATCTGAAAGCGCATGAAATGGCGAGTAAATTGCACTATTAAACATCTAGGGTAGGGCAAACATAGACCCGATTAGATCATTTTATATTTTGTTTAATATAAGAATTCAGCGAAATTCTATCACATTTGTTCAATTTAAGTCGCTCCTATTTCAGTTAGCGTATTGGGCTAAGCGGCATCTCAAAGCGCATGAAATGGCGAGTAAAACGCACTATCGAACTTCTAGAGTACGGCAAACAGAGACCCGATGGGATCATTTTATATTACGGTTAATATATGAATGCAGCGTAATTGTATCATATTTGTTCAATTTACGACGCTCCCATTTCAGACAGCGTATTGGGCTAAGCGGCATCTCAAAGCGCATGAATTGGCGAGTAAAACGCACTATCGAACTTCTAGGGTACGGCAAACAGAGACCCGATGGGATCATTTTATATTACGGTTAATATAAGATTGCAACGTAATTCTATCATATTTGTTCAATTTACGTCGCTCCCATTTCAGATAGCGTATTGGGCTAAGCGGCATCTCAAAGCGCATGAAATGACGAGTAAAATGCACTATTAAACTTCTAGGGTAGGGCGAACAGAGAGCCGATTAGATCATTTTACATTATGGATAATATGAGATTTCAGCGAAATTCTATCACATTTGATGAATTTACGTCGCTCCTATTTCAGATCGCGTATTGGGCTAAGCGGCATCTCAAAGCGCATGAAATGGCGAGAAAATGCACTATTAAACTTCTAGGGTAAGGCAAACAGAGACTAGATTAGATCATTTTATATTACGGTTAACATAAGAATTCAGCGTAATTCTATCACATTTGTTCAATTTTCGTCGCTCCTATTTCAGATAGCGTTTTGGGCTAAGCGGCATCTGAAAGCGCATGAAATGGTGAGTAAATTGCACTATTAAACTCCTAGGATAGGGCAAACAGAGACCCGATTAGATCATTTTATATTTTGTTTAATATAAGAATTCAGCGAAATTCTATCACATTTGTTCAATTTACGCCGCTCCTACTTCAGATAGCGTATTGGGCTAAGCGGCATCTCAAAGCGCATGAAATGGCGAGTAAAATGCACTATTAAACTTCTAGGGTAAGGCAAACAGAGACCCAATTAGATCATTTTATATTAAGGTTAATATAAGAATTCAGCGTAATTCTATCACATTTGTTCAATTTACGCCGCTCCTATTTCAGATGGCGTATTGGGATAAGCGGCATCTCAAAGCGCATGAAATGGCGAGTAAATTGCACTATTAAACTTCTAGGGTACGGCAAACAGAGACCCGATTAGATCATTTTATATCACGGTTAATTTAAGAATTTAGCGAAATTCTACAACATTTGATCAATTTACGTCGCTCCTATTTCAGATAGCGTATTGGGCTAAGCGGCATCTCAAAGCGCATGAAATGGCGAGTAAAATGCACTATTAAACTTCTAGGGTAATGCAAACAGAGACCAGATTAGATCATTTTATATTACGGTTAACATAAGATTCAGCGTAATTCTATCACATTTGTTCAATTTACGTCGCTCCTATTTCAGATAGCGTTTTGGGCTAAGCGGCATCTGAAAGCGCATGAAATGGCGAGTAAATTGCACTATTAAACATCTAGGGTAGGGCAAACATAGACCCGATTAGATCATTTTATATTTTGTTTAATATAAGAATTCAGCGAAATTCTATCACATTTGTTCAATTTAAGTCGCTCCTATTTCAGTTAGCGTATTGGGCTAAGCGGCATCTCAAAGCGCATGAAATGGCGAGTAAAACGCACTATCGAACTTCTAGGGTACGGCAAACAGAGACCCGATGGGATCATTTTATATTACGGTTAATATATGAATGCAGCGTAATTGTATCATATTTGTTCAATTTACGACGCTCCCATTTCAGACAGCGTATTGGGCTAAGCGGCATCTCAAAGCGCATGAATTGGCGAGTAAAACGCACTATCGAACTTCTAGGGTACGGCAAACAGAGACCCGATGGGATCATTTTATATTACGGTTAATATAAGAATGCAACGTAATTCTATCATATTTGTTCAATTTACGTCGCTCCCATTTCAGATAGCGTATTGGGCTAAGCGGCATCTCAAAGCGCATGAAATGACGAGTAAAATGCACTATTAAACTTCTAGGGTAGGGCGAACAGAGAGCCGATTAGATCATTTTACATTATGGATAATATGAGATTTCAGCGAAATTCTATCACATTTGATGAATTTACGTCGCTCCTATTTCAGATCGCGTATTGGGCTAAGCGGCATCTCAAAGCGCATGAAATGGCGAGAAAATGCACTATTAAACTTCTAGGGTAAGGCAAACAGAGACTAGATTAGATCATTTTATATTACGGTTAACATAAGAATTCAGCGTAATTCTATCACATTTGTTCAATTTACGCCGCTCCTATTTCAGATGGCGTATTGGGCTAAGCGGCATCTCAAAGCGCATGAAATGGCGAGTAAATTGCACTATTAAACTTCCAGGGTACGGCAAACAGAGACCCGATTAGATCATTTTATATCACGGTTAATTTAAGAATTTAGCGAAATTCTACAACATTTGATCAATTTACGTCGCTCCTATTTCAGATAGCGTATTGGGCTAAGCGGCATCTCAAAGCACATGAAATGGCGAGTAAAATGCACTATTAAACTTCTAGGGTAATGCAAACAGAGACCAGATTAGATCATTTTATATTACGGTTAACATAAGAATTCAGCGTAATTCTATCACATTTGTTCAATTTACGTCGCTCCTATTTCAGATAGCGTTTTGGGCTAAGCGGCATCTGAAAGCGCATGAAATGGCGAGTAAATTGCACTATTAAACATCTAGGGTAGGGCAAACATAGACCCGATTAGATCATTTTATATTTTGTTTAATATAAGAATTCAGCGAAATTCTATCACATTTGTTCAATTTAAGTCGCTCCTATTTCAGTTAGCGTATTGGGCTAAGCGGCATCTCAAAGCGCATGAAATGGCGAGTAAAACGCACTATCGAACTTCTAGGGTACGGCAAACAGAGACCCGATGGGATCATTTTATATTACGGTTAATATATGAATGCAGCGTAATTGTATCATATTTGTTCAATTTACGTCGCTCCCATTTCAGATAGCGTATTGGGCTAAGCGGCATCTCAAAGCGCATGAATTGGCGAGTAAAACGCACTATCGAACTTCTAGGGTACGGCAAACAGAGACCCGATGGGATCATTTTATATTACGGTTAATATAAGAATGCAACGTAATTCTATCATATTTGTTCAATTTACGTCGCTCCCATTTCAGATAGCGTATTGGGCTAAGCGGCATCTCAAAGCGCATGAAATGACGAGTAAAATGCACTATTAAACTTCTAGGGTAGGGCGAACAGAGAGCCGATTAGATCATTTTACATTATGGATAATATGAGATTTCAGCGAAATTCTATCACATTTGATGAATTTACGTCGCTCCTATTTCAGATCGCGTATTGGGCTAAGCGGCATCTCAAAGCGCATGAAATGGCGAGAAAATGCACTATTAAACTTCTAGGGTAAGGCAAACAGAGACCAGATTAGATCATTTTATATTACGGTTAACATAAGAATTCAGCGTAATTCTATCACATTTGTTCAATTTTCGTCACTCCTATTTCAGATAGCGTTTTGGGCTAAGCGGCATCTGAAAGCGCATGAAATGGCGAGTAAATTGCACTATTAAACTTCTAGGGTAGGGCAAACAGAGACCCGATTAGATCATTTTATATTTTGTTTAATATAAGAATTCAGCGAAATTCTATCACATTTGTTCAATTTAAGTCGCTCCTATTTCAGTTAGCGTATTGGGCTAAGCGGCATCTCAAAGCGCATGAAATGGCGAGTAAAACGCACTATCGAACTTCTAGGGTACGGCAAACAGGGACCCGATGGGATCATTTTATATTACGGTTAATATATGAATGCAGCGTAATTGTATCATATTTGTTCAATCTACGTCGCTCCCATTTCAGATAGCGTATTGGGCTAAGCGGCATCTCATAGCGCATGAATTGGCGAGTAAAACGCACTATCGAACTTCTAGGGTACGGCAAACAGAGACCCGATGGGATCATTTTATATTACGGTTAATATAAGAATGCGGCGTAATTCTATCATATTTGTTCAATTTACGTCGCTCCCATTTCAGATAGCGTATTGGGCTAAGCGGCATCTCAAAGCGCATGAAATGACGAGTAAAATGCACTATTAAACTTCTAGGGTAGGGCGAACAGAGAGCCGATTAGATCATTTTACATTATGGATAATATGAGATTTCAGCGAAATTCTATCACATTTGATGAATTTACGTCGCTCCTATTTCAGATCGCGTATTGGGCTAAGCGGCATCTCAAAGCGCATGAAATGGCGAGAAAATGCACTATTAAACTTCTAGGGTAAGGCAAACAGAGACTAGATTAGATCATTTTATATTACGGTTAACATAAGAATTCAGCGTAATTCTATCACATTTGTTCAATTTTCGTCGCTCCTATTTCAGATAGCGTTTTGGGCTAAGCGGCATCTGAAAGCGCATGAAATGGCGAGTAAATTGCACTATTAAACTTCTAGGATAGGGCAAACAGAGACCCGATTAGATCATTTTATATTTTGTTTAATATAAGAATTCAGCGAAATTCTATCACATTTGTTCAATTTACGCCGCTCCTACTTCAGATAGCGTATTGGGCTAAGCGGCATCTCAAAGCGCATGAAATGGCGAGTAAAATGCACTATTAAACTTCTAGGGTAAGGCAAACAGAGACCCAATTAGATCATTTTATATTAAGGTTAATATAAGAATTCAGCGTAATTCTATCACATTTGTTCAATTTACGCCGCTCCTATTTCAGATGGCGTATTGGGATAAGCGGCATCTCAAAGCGCATGAAATGGCGAGTAAATTGCACTATTAAACTTCTAGGGTACGGCAAACAGAGACCCGATTAGATAATTTTATATCACGGTTAATTTAAGAATTTAGCGAAATTCTACAACATTTGATCAATTTACGTCGCTCCTATTTCAGATAGCGTATTGGGCTAAGCGGCATCTCAAAGCGCATGAAATGGCGAGTAAAATGCACTATTAAACTTCTAGGGTAATGCAAACAGAGACCAGATTAGATCATTTTATATTACGGTTAACATAAGATTCAGCGTAATTCTATCACATTTGTTCAATTTACGTCGCTCCTATTTCAGATAGCGTTTTGGGCTAAGCGGCATCTGAAAGCGCATGAAATGGCGAGTAAATTGCACTATTAAACATCTAGGGTAGGGCAAACATAGACCCGATTAGATCATTTTATATTTTGTTTAATATAAGAATTCAGCGAAATTCTATCACATTTGTTCAATTTAAGTCGCTCCTATTTCAGTTAGCGTATTGGGCTAAGCGGCATCTCAAAGCGCATGAAATGGCGAGTAAAACGCACTATCGAACTTCTAGGGTACGGCAAACAGAGACCCGATGGGATCATTTTATATTACGGTTAATATATGAATGCAGCGTAATTGTATCATATTTGTTCAATTTACGACGCTCCCATTTCAGACAGCGTATTGGGCTAAGCGGCATCTCAAAGCGCATGAATTGGCGAGTAAAACGCACTATCGAACTTCTAGGGTACGGCAAACAGAGACCCGATGGGATCATTTTATATTACGGTTAATATAAGAATGCAACGTAATTCTATCATATTTGTTCAATTTACGTCGCTCCCATTTCAGATAGCGTATTGGGCTAAGCGGCATCTCAAAGCGCATGAAATGACGAGTAAAATGCACTATTAAACTTCTAGGGTAGGGCGAACAGAGAGCCGATTAGATCATTTTACATTATGGATAATATGAGATTTCAGCGAAATTCTATCACATTTGATGAATTTACGTCGCTCCTATTTCAGATCGCGTATTGGGCTAAGCGGCATCTCAAAGCGCATGAAATGGCGAGAAAATGCACTATTAAACTTCTAGGGTAAGGCAAACAGAGACTAGATTAGATCATTTTATATTACGGTTAACATAAGAATTCAGCGTAATTCTATCACATTTGTTCAATTTACGCCGCTCCTATTTCAGATGGCGTATTGGGCTAAGCGGCATCTCAAAGCGCATGAAATGGCGAGTAAATTGCACTATTAAACTTCTAGGGTACGGCAAACAGAGACCCGATTAGATCATTTTATATCACGGTTAATTTAAGAATTTAGCGAAATTCTACAACATTTGATCAATTTACGTCGCTCCTATTTCAGATAGCGTATTGGGCTAAGCGGCATCTCAAAGCACATGAAATGGCGAGTAAAATGCACTATTAAACTTCTAGGGTAATGCAAACAGAGACCAGATTAGATCATTTTATATTACGGTTAACATAAGAATTCAGCGTAATTCTATCACATTTGTTCAATTTACGTCGCTCCTATTTCAGATAGCGTTTTGGGCTAAGCGGCATCTGAAAGCGCATGAAATGGCGAGTAAATTGCACTATTAAACATCTAGGGTAGGGCAAACATAGACCCGATTAGATCATTTTATATTTTGTTTAATATAAGAATTCAGCGAAATTCTATCACATTTGTTCAATTTAAGTCGCTCCTATTTCAGTTAGCGTATTGGGCTAAGCGGCATCTCAAAGCGCATGAAATGGCGAGTAAAACGCACTATCGAACTTCTAGGGTACGGCAAACAGAGACCCGATGGGATCATTTTATATTACGGTTAATATATGAATGCAGCGTAATTGTATCATATTTGTTCAATTTACGTCGCTCCCATTTCAGATAGCGTATTGGGCTAAGCGGCATCTCAAAGCGCATGAATTGGCGAGTAAAACGCACTATCGAACTTCTAGGGTACGGCAAACAGAGACCCGATGGGATCATTTTATATTACGGTTAATATAAGAATGCAGCGTAATTCTATCATATTTGTTCAATTTACGTCGCTCCCATTTCAGATAGCGTATTGGGCTAAGCGGCATCTCAAAGCGCATGAAATGACGAGTAAAATGCACTATTAAACTTCTAGGGTAGGGCGAACAGAGAGCCGATTAGATCATTTTACATTATGGATAATATGAGATTTCAGCGAAATTCTATCACATTTGATGAATTTACGTCGCTCCTATTTCAGATCGCGTATTGGGCTAAGCGGCATCTCAAAGCGCATGAAATGGCGAGAAAATGCACTATTAAACTTCTAGGGTAAGGCAAACAGAGACCAGATTAGATCATTTTATATTACGGTTAACATAAGAATTCAGCGTAATTCTATCACATTTGTTCAATTTTCGTCACTCCTATTTCAGATAGCGTTTTGGGCTAAGCGGCATCTGAAAGCGCATGAAATGGCGAGTAAATTGCACTATTAAACTTCTAGGGTAGGGCAAACAGAGACCCGATTAGATCATTTTATATTTTGTTTAATATAAGAATTCAGCGAAATTCTATCACATTTGTTCAATTTAAGTCGCTCCTATTTCAGTTAGCGTATTGGGCTAAGCGGCATCTCAAAGCGCATGAAATGGCGAGTAAAACGCACTATCGAACTTCTAGGGTACGGCAAACAGGGACCCGATGGGATCATTTTATATTACGGTTAATATATGAATGCAGCGTAATTGTATCATATTTGTTCAATCTACGTCGCTCCCATTTCAGATAGCGTATTGGGCTAAGCGGCATCTCATAGCGCATGAATTGGCGAGTAAAACGCACTATCGAACTTCTAGGGTACGGCAAACAGAGACCCGATGGGATCATTTTATATTACGGTTAATATAAGAATGCGGCGTAATTCTATCATATTTGTTCAATTTACGTCGCTCCCATTTCAGATAGCGTATTGGGCTAAGCGGCATCTCAAAGCGCATGAAATGACGAGTAAAATGCACTATTAAACTTCTAGGGTAGGGCGAACAGAGAGCCGATTAGATCATTTTACATTATGGATAATATGAGATTTCAGCGAAATTCTATCACATTTGATGAATTTACGTCGCTCCTATTTCAGATCGCGTATTGGGCTAAGCGGCATCTCAAAGCGCATGAAATGGCGAGAAAATGCACTATTAAACTTCTAGGGTAAGGCAAACAGAGACCAGATTAGATCATTTTATATTACGGTTAACATAAGAATTCAGCGTAATTCTATCACATTTGTTCAATTTTCGTCGCTCCTATTTCAGATAGCGTTTTGGACTAAGCGGCATCTGAAAGCGCATGAAATGGCGAGTAAATTGCACTATTAAACATCTAGGGTAGGGCAAACATAGACCCGATTAGATCATTTTATATTTTGTTTAATATAAGAATTCAGCGAAATTCTATCACATTTGTTCAATTTACGCCGCTCCTACTTCAGATAGCGTATTGGGCTAAGCGGCATTTCAAAGCGCATGAAATGGCGAGTAAAATGCACTATTAAACTTCTAGGGTAAGGCAAACAGAGACCCAATTAGATCATTTTATATTAAGGTTAATATAAGAATTCAGCGTAATTCTATCACATTTGGTCAATTTACGCCGCTCCTATTTCAGATGGCGTATTGGGCTAAGCGGCATCTCAAAGCGCATGAAATGGCGAGTAAATTGCACTATTAAACTTCTAGGGTACGGCAAACAGAGACCCGAATAGATCATTTTATATCACGGTTAATTTAAGAATTTAGCGAAATTCTACAACATTTGATCAATTTACGTCGCTCCTATTTCAGATAGCGTATTGGGCTAAGCGGCATCTCAAAGCGCATGAAATGGCGAGTAAAATGCACTATTAAACTTCTAGGGTAATGCAAACAGAGACCAGATTAGATCATTTTATATTACGGTTAACATAAGAATTCAGCGTAATTCTATCACATTTGTTCAATACACGTCGCTCCTATTTCAGATAGCGTTTTGGGCTAAGCGGCATCTGAAAGCGCATGAAATGGCGAGTAAATTGCACTATTAAACATCCAGGGTAGGGCAAACATAGACCCGATTAGATCATTTTATATTTTGTTTAATATAAAAATTCAGCGAAATTCTATCACATTTGTTCAATTTACGCCGCTCCTATTTCAGATAGCGTATTGGGCTGAGCGGCATCTCAAAGCGCATGAAATGGCGAGTAAACTGCACTATTAAACTTCTAGGGTAGGGCAAACAGAGACCCGATTAGATCATTTTACGTTACGGTTAATATAAGAATTCAGCGAAATTCTATCACATTTGTTCAATTTACGTCGCTCCTATTTCAGATTAAGTATTGGGCTATGCGGCATCTCAAAGCGCATGAAATGGCGAGTAAAATGCACTATCAAACTTCTAAGGTAAAGCAAACAGAGACCAGATTAGATCATTTTATATTACGGTTAACATAAGAATTCAGCGTAATTCTATCACATTTGTTCAATTGACGTCGCTCCTATTTCAGATAGCCTACTGGGCTAGGCGGCATCTTAAAGCGCGTGCAATGGCGAGTAAAATGCACTATTAAACTTCTAGGGTACGGCAAACAGAGACCCGATTAGATCATTTTAAATTACGGTTAATATAAGAATTCAGCGTAATTCTATCACATTTGTTCAATTGACGTCGCTCCTATTTCAGATAGCCTACTGGGCTAGGCGGCATCCTAAAGCGCGTGGAATGTCGAGTGAAATGCACTGTTAAACTTCTAGGGTAGTGCGAACAGAGATCCGATTAGATCATTTTACATTATGGTTAATATAAGAATTCAGCGAAATTCTATCACATTTGTTCAATTTAAGTCGCTCCTATTTCAGTTAGCGTATTGGACTAAGCGGCATCTCAAAGCGCATGAAATGGCGAGTAAAATGCACTATTAAACTTCTAGGGTAGGGCAAACAGAGACCCGATTAGTTGATTTTATATTATGGTTAATATAAGAATTCAGCGAAATTCGTCACATTTGTTCAATTTACGTCGCTCCTATTTCACATAGCGTATTGGGATAAGCGGCAACTCAAAGCGCATGCAATGGCGAGTAAAATGCACTATTAAACCTCTAGGGCAGGGCAACCAGAGACCCGATTAGATCATTTTACATTATGGTTAATATAAGAATTCAGCGAAATTCTATCACATTTGTTCAATTTACGTCGATCCTATTTCAGATAGCGTATTGGGCTAAGCGGCATCTCAAAGCGCATGGAATGCCGAGTAAAATGCACTATCGAACTTCTAGGGTAACGCAAACAGAGACCCGATGGGATCATTTTATATTACGGTTAATATAAGAATGCACCGTAATTCTATCATATTTATTCAATTTACGTCGCTCCTATTTCAGATAGCGTATTGGGCCAAGCGGCACCTTAAAGCGCATGAAATGACGAGTAACATGCACTGTTAAACTTCTATGATAGGGCAATCAGAGACCCGAATAGATCGTATTATATCATGGTTAATATAAGAATTCTGCGTACTTCTATCACATTTGTTCAAGTTACGTCGCTCCTATTTCAGATAGCTTATTGGGCTAAGCGGCACCTTAAAGCGCATGAACTGACGAGTAAAATGCACAGTTAATCTTCTATGATTGGGCAATCAGAGACCCGAATTGATCGTATTATATTATGGATAATATAAGAATTCTGCGTAATTCTATCACATTTGTTCAATTTACGTCGCCCCTATTTCAGATAGCGTGTTGCGCTATGCGGCATCTTAAAGCGCGTGGAAGGACGAGTAAAATGCACTATTAAAATTCTAGGGTAGGGCAAACAGAGACCCGATTAGAACATTTTAAGTTATTGTTAATATAAGAATTCTGTGTAATTCTATCACATTTGCTCAATTTACGTCGCTCCTATTACAGATAGCGTATTGCGCTAAGCGGCACCTTAAAGCGCATGAAATGGCGAATCAAACATGCTATTAAACTTCTACGATAGGGCAATCGGAGACACGATTAGATCATTTTATATTATTGTTAATATAAGAATTCGGCGTTATTTTATCACATTTGTTCAATTTTCGCTGCCCCCATTTCAGATAGCGTATTGGGCTAGGTTGCATCATAAAGCGCATGAAATGTCGAGTAAAATGCACTATTAAGATTCTAGGGTAGGCCAACAGAGAGCCGATTAGATCATTTTATATTATGTTCAATTTAAGATTTCAGCAAAACTCTATCACATTTGTTCAATTTACGACGCTCCTATTTCAGATAGTATGTTGGGCTAGGCGGCATATTAAAGCGCGTGGAATGACGATTAAAATGCACTACTAACCTTCTATGATAGGGCAATCAGAGATCCGAATAGATCATATTATATTATGTTTAATATAAGGATTCAGCGAAATTCTATCACATTTGTTCAACTTATGTCGCTCCTATTTCAGATAGCGTATTGGGCAAGGCGGCACCTTAAAGCGCATGAAATGACGACTAAAATGCGCTACTAAGCCTCTAGGATAGGGCAATCAGAGGCGCGATTACATCATCTTATGTTATGATTAGTATAAGAATTTAGCGTAACTCTATCAAATTTGTTCAATTTACGTCGCTCCTATTTCAGATACAGTATGGGTCTAAGCGGCATCTTAAAGCGCGAAGAATGACGAGTAGAATGCACTACAAACCTTCTATGATGGGGCAATCGATGACCCGATTAGATCATTTTACATTATGGTTAATATAAGGATTCAGCGGAATTCTATCACATTTGTTCAATTTACGTCGCTCCTATTTCAGATAGCGTATTGGGCTAGGCGGCACCTCACAGCGCATGAAATGGCGAGTAAGGTGCACTATTAAATTTCTATGATAGGGCAATCAAAGACCCGATTAGATGATTTTAAATTATGGTTAATATAAGAATTCAGCGAAATTCTATCACATTTATTCAATTTTCGTCGCTCCTATTTCAGATAGCGTATTGGGCTAGGCGGCACCTTAAACCGGATGAAATGGCGAGTTAAATGCAGTGTTAAACTTGTGTGATAGGACAATCAGAGACCCGAATAGATCGTATTACATTATGGTTAATATAAGAATTCTGCGTAATTCTATCACGTTTGTTCAATTTACATAGCTCCAATTTCAGATAGCGTATTGGGCTGGGCGGCATCTTAAAGCGCATGTAATGTCTAGTAAAATGCACTACCAAACTTCTATGATACGGCAATCAGAGGACCGATTAGATCATTTTATATTATTGTTAATATAAGAATTCAACGTAATTTGATCACATTTGTTCAATTTATGTCGCTGCAATTTCAGATAGCGTATTGGGCTAGGCGGCACCTTAAAGCGCATGAAATGACGAGCAAAATGCAGTATTAAACTTCTATGATAGGGCAATCAAAGACCCGATTAGATGATTTTAAATTATGGTTAATATAAGAATTCAGCGAAATTCTATCACATTTATTCAATTTACGTCGCTCCTATTTCAGATAGCGTATTGAGCTGAGCGGCACCTTAAAGCGCATGAAATGACGAATAAAATGCACTGTTAAACTTCTATGATAGGGCAATCAGAGGTCTGATTAGATCAATTTATATTATGGTTAATATAAGAATTCAGCGTAATTCTATCACATTTGTTCAATTTACGTCGCTCCTATTTCAGATAGCGTATTGGGATAGGCGGCATCTTAAAGCGCATGGAATGTCGGGTAAAATGCACTATTAAACATCTATGATAGGGCAATCAGAGACCCGATTAGATCATTCTATATTATGGTTAATATAAGAATTCTACGTAATTCTATCACATGTGTTCAATTTAAGACGCTCCTATTTCAGATAGCGTGTTGTGCTAAGCGGCACCTTAAAGCGCATGAAATGCCGAGCAAAATGCACTATTAAACTTCTAGGGTAGGGCAAACAGAGTCCCGATTAGATCATTTTATATTATGGTTAATTTAAGAATTTAGAGAAATGCTATCACATTTGATCAATTTACGTCGCTCCTATTTCAGATAGCGTATCGGGCTAAGCGGCAGCTTAAAGCGCATGGAATGTCGGGTAAAATGCACTATTAAACTACTATGACAGGGCAATCCGAGACCCGATTAGATAACTCTATATTATGGTTAATATAAGAATTCTACGTAATTCTATCACACTTGTTCAATTTAAGACGCTCCTATTTCAGATAGCGTATTGGGCGAGGCGGCATCTCAAAGCGCATGAAATGTCGAGTAAAATGCACAACTAAACTTCTCGGATAGGGCAAACAGAGACCCGATTAGATCATTTTATATTATAGTTAATTTAAGAATTCAGCGAAACTCTATCACACTCGTTCATTTTACGTAGCTCCAATTTCAGATAGCGTATTGGGCTGAGCGGCACCTTAAAGCGCATGAAATGACGAATAAAATGCACTACTAAACTTCTTTGATGGGGCAATCAGAGACCCGACCAGATCATTTTATATTATGGTTAATTTAAGAATTCAGCGTAATTCCTTCACATTTGTTCAATTTACGTAGCTCCAATTTCAGATAACGTATTGGGCTAAGCGGCATCTTAAAGTGCTTGGAATGGCGAGTAAAATGCACTATTAAACTTCAATGATAGGGCAATCAGAGACCCGATTAGATGATTTTATATTTTGTTTAATATAAGAATTCAGCGAAATTCTATCACATTCGTTCAATTTACGTCGCTCCCATTTCAGATAGCGTATTGGGCTAAGAGGCATCTCAAAGCGCATGAAATGACGAGTGAAATGCACTATTAAACTTCTAGGGTAGTGCGAACAGAGACCCGATTAGATCATTTTACATTGTGGTTAATATAAGAATTCAGCGAAATTCTATCACATTTGTTCAATTTAAGTCGCTCCTATTTCAGATAGCCTATTGGGCTAAGCGGCATCTCAAAGCGCATGAAATGGCGAGTAACATGCCCTATTAAACTTCTAGGGTAAGGCAAACAGAGACCCGATTACATCATTTTATATTACTGTTAATATAAGAATTCAGCGTAGTTCTATCACATTTGTTCAATTTACGTCGCTCCTGTCTCAGGTAGCGTACTGGGCTAAGCGGCACCTCAAACCGCATGAAATGGCGAGTAAAATGCACTATTAAACTTCTAGGGTAAGGCAAACAGAGACCCGAGTATATCATTTTATATTAAGGTTAATTTAAGAATTCAGCGTAATTCTATCACATTTGTTCAATTTACGTCGCTCCTATTTGAGATAGCGTACTGGGCTAAGAGGCATCTCAAAGCGCATGGAATGACGAGTGAAATGCACTATTAAACTTCTAGGGTAGTGCGAACAGAGACCCGATTAGATCATTTTACATTGTGGTTAATATAAGAATTCAGCGAAATTCCATCACATTTGTTCAATTTAAGTCGCTCCTATTTCAGATAGCCTATTGGGCTAAGCGGCATCTCAAAGCGCATGAAATGGCGAGTAACATGCCCTATTAAACTTCTAGGGTAAGGCAAACAGAGACCCGGTTACATCATTTTATATTACTGTTAATATAAGAATTCAGCGTAGTTCTATCACATTTGTTCAATTTACATCGCTCCTATTTCAGATAGCGTATTGGGCTAAGCGGCATCTCAAAGCGCATCAAATGGCGAGTAAAATGCACTATTAAACTTCTAGGGTAGGGCGAACAGAGACACGATTAGATCATTTTATATTACGGTTAATATAAGAGTTCAGCGAAATTCTATCACATTCGTTCAATTTACGTCGCTGCTATTTCAGATAGTCTCCTGGGCTAGGCGGCATCGTAAAGTGCGTGGAATGACGAGTGAAATGCACTATTAAACTTCTAGGGTAGGGCGAACAGGGACCCGATTAGATCATTTTATATTATGGTTAATTTAAGAATTCAGCGAAATTCTATCACATTTGTTCAATTTACGTCGCTCCTATTTCAGATAGAGTATTGGGCTAAGCGGCATCTCAAAGCGCACGAAATGGCGAGTAAAATGCAGTACCAAACTTGTAGGGTAAGGCAAACAGAGTCCCGATTAGATCATTTTATGTTATGGTTAATTTAAGAATTCAGCGAAATTCAATCACATTTGTTCAATTTACGTCGCTCCTATTTCAGATAGCCTATTGGGCTAAGCGGCATCTCAAAGCGCATGAAATGGCGAGTAACATGCCCTATTAAACTTCTAGGGTAAGGCAAACAGATACCCGATTACATCATTTTATATTACGGTTAATATAAGAATTCAGCGTAGTTCTATCACATTTGTTCAATTTACGTCACTCCTATTTCAGATAGCGTGCTGGGCTAGGCGTCATCTTAAAGTGCGTGGAATGGCGAGTAAAATGCACTATTAAACATCAATGATAGGGCAATCAGAGACCCGATTAGATGATTTTATATTTTGTTTAATATAAGAATTTAGCGAAATTCTATCACATTCGTTCAATTTACGTCGCTCCCATTTCAGATAGCGTATTGGGCTAAGAGGCATCTCAAAGCGCATGAAATGACGAGTGAAATGCACCATTAAACTTCTAGGGTAGTGCAAACAGAGACCCGATTAGATCATTTTACATTGTGGTTAATATAAGAATTCAGCGAAATTCCATCACATTTGTTCAATTTAAGTCGCTCCTATTTCAGATAGCCTATTGGGCTAAGCGGCATCTCAAAGCGCATGAAATGGCGAGTAACATGCCCTATTAAACTTCTAGGGTAAGGCAAACAGAGACCCGGTTACATCATTTTATATTACTGTTAATATAAGAATTCAGCGTAGTTCTATCACATTTGTTCAATTTACATCGCTCCTATTTCAGATAGCGTATTGGGCTAAGCGGCATCTCAAAGCGCATCAAATGGCGAGTAAAATGCACTATTAAACTTCTAGGGTAGGGCGAACAGAGACACGATTAGATCATTTTATATTACGGTTAATATAAGAATTCAGCGAAATTCTATCACATTCGTTCAATTTACGTCGCTGCTATTTCAGATAGTCTCCTGGGCTAGGCGGCATCGTAAAGTGCGTGGAATGACGAGTGAAATGCACTATTAAACTTCGAGGGTAGGGCGAACAGGGACCCGATTAGATCATTTTATATTATGGTTAATTTAAGAATTCAGCGAAATTCTATCACATTTGTTCAATTTACGTCGCTCCTATTTCAGATAGAGTATTGGGCTAAGCGGCATCTCAAAGCGCACGAAATGGCGAGTAAAATGCAGTACCAAACTTGTAGGGTAAGGCAAACAGAGTCCCGATTAGATCATTTTATGTTATGGTTAATTTAAGAATTCAGCGAAATTCAATCACATTTGTCCAATTTACGTCGCTCCTATTTCAGATAGCCTATTGGGCTAAGCGGCATCTCAAAGCGCATGAAATGGCGAGTAACATGCCCTATTAAACTTCTAGGGTAAGGCAAACAGAGACCCGATTACATCATTTTATATTACGGTTAATATAAGAATCCAGCGTAGTTCTATCACATTTGTTCAATTTACGTCACTCCTATTTCAGATAGCGTGCTGGGCTAGGCGTCATCTTAAAGTGCGTGGAATGGCGAGTAAAATGCACTATTAAACATCAATGATAGGGCAACCAGAGACCCGATTAGATGATTTTATATTTTGTTTAATATAAGAATTTAGCGAAATTCTATCACATTCGTTCAATTTACGTCGCTCCCATTTCAGATAGCGTATTGGGCTAAGAGGCATCTCAAAGCGCATGAAATGACGAGTGAAATGCACCATTAAACTTCTAGGGTAGTGCAAACAGAGACCCGATTAGATCATTTTACATTGTGGTTAATATAAGAATTCAGCGAAATTCTATCACATTTGTTCAATTTAAGTCGCTCCTATTTCAGATAGCCTATTGGGATAAGCGGCATCTCAAAGCGCATGAAATGGCGAGTAAGATGCCCTATTAAATTTCTAGGGTAAGGCAAACAGAGACCCGATTACATCATTTTATATTACTGTTAATATAAGAATTCAGCGTAGTTCTATCACATTTGTTCAAGTTACGTCGCTCCTGTCTCAGGTAGCGTATTGGGCTAAGCGGCACCTCAAACCGCATGAAATGGCGAGTAAAATGCACTACTAAACTTCTAGGGTAAGGCAAACAGAGACCCGAGTATATCATTTTATATTATGGTTAATTTAAGAATTCAGCGTAATTCTATCACATTTGTTCAATTTACGTCGCTCCTATTTCAGATAGCGTACTGGGCTAAGAGGCATCTCAAAGCGCATGAAATGACGAGTGAAATGCACTATTAAACTTCTAGGGTAGGGCGAACAGAGACACGATTAGATCATTTTATATTACGGTTAATATAAGAGTTCAGCGAAATTCTATCACATTCGTTCAATTTACGTCGCTGCTATTTCAGATAGTCTCCTGGGCTAGGCGGCATCGTAAAGTGCGTGGAATGACGAGTGAAATGCACTATTAAACTTCTAGGGTAGGGCGAACAGGGACCCGATTAGATCATTTTATATTATGGTTAATTTAAGAATTCAGCGAAATTCTATCACATTTGTTCAATTTACGTCGCTCCTATTTCAGATAGAGTATTGGGCTAAGCGGCATTTCAAAGCGCACGAAATGGCGAGTAAAATGCAGTACCAAACTTGTAGGGTAAGGCAAACAGAGTCCCGATTAGATCATTTTATGTTATGGTTAATTTAAGAATTCAGCGAAATTCAATCACATTTGTTCAATTTACGTCGCTCCTATTTCAGATAGCCTATTGGGCTAAGCGGCATCTCAAAGCGCATGAAATGGCGAGTAACATGCCCTATTAAACTTCTAGGGTAAGGCAAACAGATACCCGATTACATCATTTTATATTACGGTTAATATAAGAATTCAGCGTAGTTCTATCACATTTGTTCAATTTACGTCACTCCTATTTCAGATAGCGTGCTGGGCTAGGCGTCATCTTAAAGTGCGTGGAATGGCGAGTAAAATGCACTATTAAACATCAATGATAGGGCAATCAGAGACCCGATTAGATGATTTTATATTTTGTTTAATATAAGAATTTAGCGAAATTCTATCACATTCGTTCAATTTACGTCGCTCCCATTTCAGATAGCGTATTGGGCTAAGAGGCATCTCAAAGCGCATGAAATGACGAGTGAAATGCACCATTAAACTTCTAGGGTAGTGCAAACAGAGACCCGATTAGATCATTTTACATTGTGGTTAATATAAGAATTCAGCGAAATTCTATCACATTTGTTCAATTTAAGTCGCTCCTATTTCAGATAGCCTATTGGGATAAGCGGCATCTCAAAGCGCATGAAATGGCGAGTAAGATGCCCTATTAAACTTCTAGGGTAAGGCAAACAGAGACCCGATTACATCATTTTATATTACTGTTAATATAAGAATTCAGCGTAGTTCTATCACATTTGTTCAAGTTACGTCGCTCCTGTCTCAGGTAGCGTATTGGGCTAAGCGGCATCTCAAACCGCATGAAATGGCGAGTAAAATGCACTATTAAACTTCTAGGGTAAGGCAAACAGAGACCCGAGTATATCATTTTATATTATGGTTAATTTAAGAATTCAGCGTAATTCTATCACATTTGTTCAATTTACGTCGCTCCTATTTCAGATAGCGTACTGGGCTAAGAGGCATCTCAAAGCGCATGAAATGACGAGTGAAATGCACTATTAAACTTCTAGGGTAGGGCGAACAGAGACACGATTAGATCATTTTATATTACGGTTAATATAAGAGTTCAGCGAAATTCTATCACATTCGTTCAATTTACGTCGCTGCTATTTCAGATAGTCTCCTGGGCTAGGCGGCATCGTAAAGTGCGTGGAATGACGAGTGAAATGCACTATTAAACTTCTAGGGTAGGGCGAACAGGGACCCGATTAGATCATTTTATATTATGGTTAATTTAAGAATTCAGCGAAATTCTATCACATTTGTTCAATTTACGTCGCTCCTATTTCAGATAGAGTATTGGGCTAAGCGGCATCTCAAAGCGCACGAAATGGCGAGTAAAATGCAGTACCAAACTTGTAGGGTAAGGCAAACAGAGTCCCGATTAGATCATTTTATGTTATGGTTAATTTAAGAATTCAGCGAAATTCAATCACATTTGTTCAATTTACGTCGCTCCTATTTCAGATAGCCTATTGGGCTAAGCGGCATCTCAAAGCGCATGAAATGGCGAGTAACATGCCCTATTAAACTTCTAGGGTAAGGTAAACAGAGACCCGATTACATCATTTTATATTACGGTTAATATGAGAATTCAGCGTAGTTCTATCACATTTGTTCAATTTACGTCACTCCTATTTCAGATAGCGTGCTGGGCTAGGCGTCATCTTAAAGTGCGTGGAATGGCGAGTAAAATGCACTATTAAACTTCAATGATAGGGCAATCAGAGACCCGATTAGATGATTTTATATTTTGTTTAATATAAGAATTTAGCGAAATTCTATCACATTCGTTCAATTTACGTCGCTCCCATTTCAGATAGCGTATTGGGCTAAGAGGCATCTCAAAGCGCATGAAATGACGAGTGAAATGCACCATTAAACTTCTAGGGTAGTGCGAACAGAGACCCGATTAGATCATTTTACATTGTGGTTAATATAAGAATTCAGCGAAATTCTATCACATTTGTTCAATTTAAGTCGCTCCTATTTCAGATAGCCTATTGGGATAAGCGGCATCTCAAAGCGCATGAAATGGCGAGTAAGATGCCCTATTAAATTTCTAGGGTAAGGCAAACAGAGACCCGATTACATCATTTTATATTACTGTTAATATAAGAATTCAGCGTAGTTCTATCACATTTGTTCAAGTTACGTCGCTCCTGTCTCAGGTAGCGTATTGGGCTAAGCGGCACCTCAAACCGCATGAAATGGCGAGTAAAATGCACTACTAAACTTCTAGGGTAAGGCAAACAGAGACCCGAGTATATCATTTTATATTATGGTTAATTTAAGAATTCAGCGTAATTCTATCACATTTGTTCAATTTACGTCGCTCCTATTTCAGATAGCGTACTGGGCTAAGAGGCATCTCAAAGCGCATGAAATGACGAGTGAAATGCACTATTAAACTTCTAGGGTAGGGCGAACAGAGACACGATTAGATCATTTTATATTACGGTTAATATAAGAGTTCAGCGAAATTCTATCACATTCGTTCAATTTACGTCGCTGCTATTTCAGATAGTCTCCTGGGCTAGGCGGCATCGTAAAGTGCGTGGAATGACGAGTGAAATGCACTATTAAACTTCTAGGGTAGGGCGAACAGGGACCCGATTAGATCATTTTATATTATGGTTAATTTAAGAATTCAGCGAAATTCTATCACATTTGTTCAATTTACGTCGCTCCTATTTCAGATAGAGTATTGGGCTAAGCGGCATCTCAAAGCGCACGAAATGGCGAGTAAAATGCAGTACCAAACTTGTAGGGTAAGGCAAACAGAGTCCCGATTAGATCATTTTATGTTATGGTTAATTTAAGAATTCAGCGAAATTCAATCACATTTGTTCAATTTACGTCGCTCCTATTTCAGATAGCCTATTGGGCTAAGCGGCATCTCAAAGCGCATGAAATGGCGAGTAACATGCCCTATTAAACTTCTAGGGTAAGGTAAACAGAGACCCGATTACATCATTTTATATTACGGTTAATATGAGAATTCAGCGTAGTTCTATCACATTTGTTCAATTTACGTCACTCCTATTTCAGATAGCGTGCTGGGCTAGGCGTCATCTTAAAGTGCGTGGAATGGCGAGTAAAATGCACTATTAAACTTCAATGATAGGGCAATCAGAGACCCGATTAGATGATTT
Source organism: Macropis europaea (assembly GCA_916610135.2). NCBI lineage: Eukaryota > Metazoa > Arthropoda > Insecta > Hymenoptera > Melittidae > Macropis > Macropis europaea. Next base: position 2,975,473 of record CAKAJE020001202.1, on the reverse strand, counting down.
TATATTTTGTTTAATATAAGAATTTAGCGAAATTCTATCACATTCGTTCAATTTACGTCGCTCCCATTTCAGATAGCGTATTGGGCTAAGAGGCATCTCAAAGCGCATGAAATGACGAGTGAAATGCACTATTAAACTTCTAGGGTAGTGCGAACAGAGACCCGATTAGATCATTTTACATTGTGGTTAATATAAGAATTCAGCGAAATTCTATCACATTTGTTCAATTTAAGTCGCTCCTATTTCAGATAGCCTATTGGGCTAAGCGGCATCTCAAAGCGCATGAAATGGCGAGTAACATGCCCTATTAAACTTCTAGGGTAAGGCAAACAGAGACCCGATTACATCATTTTATATTACTGTTAATATAAGAATTCAGCGTAGTTCTATCACATTTGTTCAATTTACGTCGCTCCTGTCTCAGGTAGCGTATTGGGCTAAGCGGCACCTCAAACCGCATGAAATGGCGAGTAAAATGCACTATTAAACTTCTAGGGTAAGGCAAACAGAGACCCGAGTATATCATTTTATATTATGGTTAATTTAAGAATTCAGCGTAATTCTATCACATTTGTCAATTTACGTCGCTCCTATTTCAGATAGCGTACTGGGCTAAGAGGCATCTCAAAGCGTATGAAATGACGAGTGAAATGCACTATTAAACTTCTAGGGTAGTGCGAACAGAAACCCGATTAGATCATTTTACAGTGTGGTTAATAAAAGAATTCAGCGAAATTCTATCACATTTGTTCAATTTACATCGCTCCTATTTCAGATAGCGTATTGGGCTAAGCGGCATCTCAAAGCGCATCAAATGGCGAGTAAAATGCACTATTAAACTTCTAGGGTAGGGCGAACAGAGACACGATTAGATCATTTTATATTACGGTTAATATAAGAATTCAGCGAAATTCTATCACATTCGTTCAATTTACGTCGCTCCTATTTCAGATAGTCTCCTGGGCTAGGTGGCATCGTAAAGTGCGTGGAATGACGAGTGAAATGCACTATTAAACTTCTAGGGTAGGGCAATCAGAGACCCGATTAGATGATTTTATATTTTGTTTAATATAATAATTTAGCGAAATTCTATCACATTCGTTCAATTTACGTCGCTCCCATTTCAGATAGCGTATTGGGCTAAGAGGCATCTCAAAGCGCATGAAATGACGAGTGAAATGCACCATTAAACTTCTAGGGTAGTGCGAACAGAGACCCGATTAGATCATTTTACAGTGTGGTTAATATAAGAATTCAGCGAAATTCTATCACATTTGTTCAATTTACATCGCTCCTATTTCAGATAGCGTATTGGGCTAAGCGGCATCTCAAAGCGCATCAAATGGCGAGTAAAATGCACTATTAAACTTCTAGGGTAGGGCGAACAGAGACACGATTAGATCATTTTATATTACGGTTAATATAAGAATTCAGCGAAATTCTATCACATTCGTTCAATTTACGTCGCTCCTATTTCAGATAGTCTCGTGGGCTGGGCGGCATCGTAAAGTGCGTGGAATGACGAGTGAAATGCACTATTAAACTTCTAGGGTAGGGCAATCAGAGACCCGATTAGATGATTTTATATTTTGTTTAATATAAGAATTTAGCGAAATTCTATCACATTCGTTCAATTTACGTCGCTCCCATTTCAGATAGCGTATTGGGCTAAGAGGCATCTCATAGCGCATGAAATGACGAGTGAAATGCACCATTAAACTTCTAGGGTAGTGCGAACAGAGACCCGATTAGATCATTTTACATTGTGGTTAATATAAGAATTCAGCGAAATTCTATCACATTTGTTCAATTTAAGTCGCTCCTATTTCAGATAGCCTATTGGGCTAAGCGGCATCTCAAAGCGCATGAAATGGCGAGTAACATGCCCTATTAAACTTCTAGGGTAAGGCAAACAGAGACCCGATTACATCATTTTCTATTACTGTTAATATAAGAATTCAGCGTAGTTCTATCACATTTGTTCAATTTACGTCGCTCCTGTCTCAGGTAGCGTATTGGGCCAAGCGGCACCTCAAACCGCATGAAATGGCGAGTAAAATGCACTATTAAACTTCTAGGGTAAGGCAAACAGAGACCCGAGTATATCATTTTATATTATGGTTAATTTAAGAATTCAGCGTAATTCTATCACATTTGTTCAATTTACGTCGCTCCTATTTCAGATAGCGTACTGGGCTAAGAGGCATCTCAAAGCGCATGAAATGACGAGTGAAATGCACTATTAAACTTCTAGGGTAGGGCGAACAGAGACACGATTACATCATTTTATATTACGGTTAATATAAGAATTCAGCGAAATTCTATCACATTTGTTCAATTTACGTCGCTCCTATTTCAGATAGAGTATTGGGCTAAGCGGCATCTCAAAGCGCACGAAATGGCGAGTAAAATGCAGTACCAAACTTGTAGGGTAAGGCAAACAGAGTCCCGATTAGATCATTTTATGTTATGGTTAATTTAAGAATTCAGCGAAATTCAATCACATTTGTTCAATTTACGTCGCTCCTATTTCAGATAGCCTATTGGGCTAAGCGGCATCTCAAAGCGCATGAAATGGCGAGTAACATGCCCTATTAAACTTCTAGGGTAAGGTAAACAGAGACCCGATTACATCATTTTATATTACGGTTAATATAAGAATTCAGCGTAGTTCTATCACATTTGTTCAATTTACGTCACTCCTATTTCAGATAGCGTGCTGGGCTAGGCGTCATCTTAAAGTGCGTGGAATGGCGAGTAAAATGCACTATTAAACTTCAATGATAGGGCAATCAGAGACCCGATTAGATGATTTTATATTTTGTTTAATATAAGAATTTAGCGAAATTCTATCACATTCGTTCAATTTACGTCGCTCCCATTTCAGATAGCGTATTGGGCTAAGAGGCATCTCAAAGCGCATGAAATGACGAGTGAAATGCACCATTAAACTTCTAGGGTAGTGCGAACAGAGACCCGATTAGATCATTTTATATTATGGTTAATTTAAGAATTCAGCGAAATTCTATCACATTTGTTCAATTTACGTTGCTCCTATTTCAGATAGAGTATTGGGCTAAGCGGCATCTCAAAGCGCACGAAATGGCGAGTAAAATGCAGTACCAAACTTGTAGGGTAAGGCAAACAGAGTTCCGATTAGATCATTTTATGTTATGGTTAATTTAAGAATTCAGCGAAATTCAATCACATTTGTTCAATTTACGTCGCTCCTATTTCAGATAGCCTATTGGGCTAAGCGGCATCTCAAAGCGCATGAAATGGCGAGTAACATGCCCTATTAAACTTCTAGGGTAAGGCAAACAGAGACCCGATTACATCATTTTATATTACGGTTAATATAAGAATTCAGCGTAGTTCTATCACATTTGTTCAATTTACGTCACTCCTATTTCAGATAGCGTACTGGGCTAGGCGTCATCTTAAAGTGCGTGGAATGGCGAGTAAAATGCACTATTAAACTTCAATGATAGGGCAATCAGAGACCCGATTAGATGATTTTATATTTTGTTTAATATAAGAATTCAGCGAAATTCTATCACATTCGTTCAATTTACGTCGCTCCCATTTCAGATAGCGTATTGGGCTAAGAGGCATCTCAAAGCGCATGAAATGACGAGTGAAATGCACCATTAAACTTCTAGGGTAGTGCGAACAGAGACCCGATTAGATCATTTTACATTGTGGTTAATATAAGAATTCAGCGAAATTCTATCACATTTGTTCAATTTAAGTCGCTCCTATTTCAGATAGCCTATTGGGCTAAGCGGCATCTCAAAGCGCATGAAATGGCGAGTAACATGCCCTATTAAACTTCTAGGGTAAGGCAAACAGAGACCCGATTACATCATTTTATATTACTGTTAATATAAGAATTCAGCGTAGTTCTATCACATTTGTTCAATTTACGTCGCTCCTGTCTCAGGTAGCGTATTGGGCTAAGCGGCACCCTAAACCGCATGAAATGGCGAGTAAAATGCACTATTAAACGTCTAGGGTAAGGCAAACAGAGACCCGGGTATATCATTTTATATTATGGTTAATTTAAGAATTCAGCGTAATTCTATCACATTTGTTCAATTTACGTCGCTCCTATTTCAGATAGCGTACTGGGCTAAGAGGCATCTCAAAGCGCATGAAATGACGAGTGAAATGCACTATTAAACTTCTAGGGTAGTGCGAAAAGAGACCCGATTAGATCATTTTACATTGTGGTTAATATAAGAATTCAGCGAAATTCTATCACATTTGTTCAATTTAAGTCGCTCCTATTTCAGATAGCCTATTGGGCTAAGCGGCATCTCAAAGCGCATGAAATGGCGAGTAACATGCCCTATTAAACTTCTAGGGTAAGGCAAACAGAGACCCGGTTACATCATTTTATATTACTGTTAATATAAGAATTCAGCGTAGTTCTATCACATTTGTTCAATTTACATCGCTCCTATTTCAGATAGCGTATTGGGCTAAGCGGCATCTCAAAGCGCATCAAATGGCGAGTAAAATGCACTATTAAACTTCTGGGGTAGGGCGAACAGAGACACGATTAGATCATTTTATATTACGGTTAATATAAGAATTCAGCGAAATTCTATCACATTCATTCAATTTACGTCGCTGCTATTTCAGATAGTCTCCTGGGCTAGGCGGCATCGTAAAGTGCGTGGAATGACGAGTGAAATGCACTATTAAACTTCTAGGGTAGTGCGAACAGTGACCCGATTAGATCATTTTACATTGTGGTTAATATAAGAATTCAGCGAAATTCTAACACATTTGTTCAATTTAAGTCGCTCCTATTTCAGATAGCCTATTGGGCTAAGAGGCATCTCAAAGCGCATGAAATGACGAGTGAAATGCACTATTAAACTTCTAGGGTAGTGCGAACAGAGACCCGATTAGATCATTTTACATTGTGGTTAATATAAGAATTCAGCGAAATTCTATCACATTTGTTCAATTTAAGTCGCTCCTATTTCAGATAGCCTATTGGGCTAAGCGGCATCTCAAAGCGCATGAAATGGCGAGTAACATGCCCTATTAAACTTCTAGGGTAAGGCAAACAGAGACCCGGTTACATCATTTTATATTACTGTTAATATAAGAATTCAGCGTAGTTCTATCACATTTGTTCAATTTACATCGCTCCTATTTCAGATAGCGTATTGGGCTAAGCGGCATCTCAAAGCGCATCAAATGGCGAGTAAAATGCACTATTAAACTTCTAGGGTAGGGCGAACAGAGACACGATTAGATCATTTTATATTACGGTTAATATAAGAATTCAGCGAAATTCTATCACATTCGATCAATTTACGTCGCTGCTATTTCAGATAGTCTCCTGGGCTAGGCGGCATCGTAAAGTGCGTGGAATGACGAGTGAAATGCACTATTAAACTTCTAGGGTAGGGCGAACAGGGACCCGATTAGATCATTTTATATTATGGTTAATTTAAGAATTCAGCGAAATTCTATCACATTTGTTCAATTTACGTCGCTCCTATTTCAGATAGAGTATTGGGCTAAGCGGCATCTCAACGCGCACGAAATGGCGAGTAAAATGCAGTACCAAACTTGTAGGGTAAGGCAAACAGAGTCCCGATTAGATCATTTTATGTTATGGTTAATTTAAGAATTCAGCGAAATTCAATCACATTTGTTCAATTTACGTCGCTCCTATTTCAGATAGCCTATTGGGCTAAGCGGCATCTCAAAGCGCATGAAATGGCGAGTAACATGCCGTATTAAACTTCTAGGGTAAGGCAAACAGAGACCCGATTACATCATTTTATATTACGGTTAATATAAGAATTCAGCGTAGTTCTATCACATTTGTGCAATTTACGTCACTCCTATTTCAGATAGCGTGCTGGGCTAGGCGTCATCTTAAAGTGCGTGGAATGGCGAGTAAAATGCACTATTAAACATCAATGATAGGGCAATCAGAGACCCGATTAGATGATTTTATATTTTGTTTAATATAAGAATTTAGCGAAATTCTATCACATTCGTTCAATTTACGTCGCTCCCATTTCAGATAGCGTATTGGGCTAAGAGGCATCTCAAAGCGCATGAAATGACGAGTGAAATGCACCATTAAACTTCTAGGGTAGTGCGAACAGAGACCCGATTAGATCATTTTACATTGTGGTTAATATAAGAATTCAGCGAAATTCTATCACATTTGTTCAATTTAAGTCGCTCCTATTTCAGATAGCCTATTGGGCTAAGCGGCATCTCAAAGCGCATGATATGGCGAGTAACATGCCCTATTAAACTTCTAGGGTAAGGCAAACAGAGACCCGATTACATCATTTTATATTACTGTTAATATAAGAATTCAGCGTAGTTCTATCACATTTGTTCAATTTACGTCGCTCCTGTCTCAGGTAGCGTATTGGGCTAAGCGGCACCTCAAACCGCATGAAATGGCGAGTAAAATGCACTATTAAACTTCTAGGGTAAGGCAAACAGAGACCCGAGTATATCATTTTATATTATGGTTAATTTAAGAATTCAGCGTAATTCTATCACATTTGTTCAATTTACGTCGCTCCTATTTCAGATAGCGTACTGGGCTAAGAGGCATCTCAAAGCGCATGAAATGACGAGTGAAATGCACTATTAAACTTCTAGGGTAGGGCGAACAGAGACACGATTAGATCATTTTATATTACGGTTAATATAAGAGTTCAGCGAAATTCTATCACATTCGTTCAATTTACGTCGCTGCTATTTCAGATAGTCTCCTGGGCTAGGCGGCATCGTAAAGTGCGTGGAATGACGAGTGAAATGCACTATTAAACTTCTAGGGTAGGGCGAAGAGGGACCCGATTAGATCATTTTATATTATGGTTAATTTAAGAATTCAGCGAAATTCTATCACATTTGCTCAATTTACGTCGCTCCTATTACAGATAGCGTATTGCGCTAAGCGGCACCTTAAAGCGCATGAAATGGCGAATCAAACATGCTATTAAACTTCTACGATAGGGCAATCGGAGACACTATTAGATCATTTTATATTATTGTTAATATAAGAATTCGGCGTTATTTTATCACATTTGTTCAATTTTCGCTGCCCCCATTTCAGATAGCGTATTGGGCTAGGTTGCATCATAAAGCGCATGAAATGTCGAGTAAAATGCACTATTAAGATTCTAGGGTAGGCCAACAGAGAGCCGATTAGATCATTTTATATTATGTTCAATTTAAGATTTCAGCAAAACTCTATCACATTTGTTCAATTTACGACGCTCCTATTTCAGATAGTATGTTGGGCTAGGCGGCATATTAAAGCGCGTGGAATGACGATTAAAATGCACTACTAACCTTCTATGATAGGGCAATCAGAGATCCGAATAGATCATATTATATTATGTTTAATATAAGGATTCAGCGAAATTCTATCACATTTGTTCAACTTATGTCGCTCCTATTTCAGATAGCGTATTGGGCAAGGCGGCACCTTAAAGCGCATGAAATGACGACTAAAATGCGCTACTAAGCCTCTAGGATAGGGCAATCAGAGGCGCGATTACATCATCTTATGTTATGATTAGTATAAGAATTTAGCGTAACTCTATCAAATTTGTTCAATTTACGTCGCTCCTATTTCAGATACAGTATGGGTCTAAGCGGCATCTTAAAGCGCGAAGAATGACGAGTAGAATGCACTACAAACCTTCTTTGATGGGGCAATCGATGACCCGATTAGATCATTTTACATTATGGTTAATATAAGGATTCAGCGGAATTCTATCACATTTGTTCAATTTACGTCGCTCCTATTTCAGATAGCGTATTGGGCTAGGCGGCACCTCACAGCGCATGAAATGGCGAGTAAGATGCACTATTAAATTTCGATGATAGGGCAATCAAAGACCCGATTAGATGATTTTAAATTATGGTTAATATAAGAATTCAGCGAAATTCTATCACATTTATTCAATTTACGTCGCTCCTATTTCAGATAGCGTATTGGGCTAGGCGGCACCTTAAACCGGATGAAATGGCGAGTTAAATGCAGTGTTAAACTTGTGTGATAGGACAATCAGAGACCCGAATAGATCGTATTACATTATGGTTAATATAAGAATTCTGCGTAATTCTATCACGTTTGTTCAATTTACATAGCTCCAATTTCAGATAGCGTATTGGGCTGGGCGGCATCTTAAAGCGCATGTAATGTCTAGTAAAATGCACTACCAAACTGCTATGATACGGCAATCAGAGGACCGATTAGATCATTTTATATTATTGTTAATATAAGAATTCAACGTAATTTGATCACATTTGTTCAATTTATGTCGCTGCAATTTCAGATAGCGTATTGGGCTAGGCGGCACCTTAAAGCGCATGAAATGACGAGCAAAATGCAGTATTAAACTTCTATGATAGGGCAATCAAAGACCCGATTAGATGATTTTAAATTATGGTTAATATAAGAATTCAGCGAAATTCTATCACATTTATTCAATTTACGTCGCTCCTATTTCAGATAGCGTATTGAGCTGAGCGGCACCTTAAAGCGCATGAAATGACGAATAAAATGCACTGTTAAACTTCTATGATAGGGCAATCAGAGGTCTGATTAGATCAATTTATATTATGGTTAATATAAGAATTCAGCGTAATTCTATCACATTTGTTCAATTTACGTCGCTCCTATTTCAGATAGCGTATTGGGATAGGCGGCATCTTAAAGCGCATGGAATGTCGGGTAAAACGCACTATTAAACATCTATGATAGGGCAATCAGAGACCCGATTAGATCATTCTATATTATGGTTAATATAAGAATTCTACGTAATTCTATCACATGTGTTCAATTTAAGACGCTCCTATTTCAGATAGCGTGTTGTGCTAAGCGGCACCTTAAAGCGCATGAAATGCCGAGCAAAATGCACTATTAAACTTCTAGGGTAGGGCAAACAGAGTCCCGATTAGATCATTTTATATTATGGTTAATTTAAGAATTTAGAGAAATGCTATCACATTTGATCAATTTACGTCGCTCCTATTTCAGATAGCGTATCGGGCTAAGCGGCAGCTTAAAGCGCATGGAATGTCGGGTAAAATGCACTATTAAACTACTATGACAGGGCAATCCGAGACCCGATTAGATAATTCTATATTATGGTTAATATAAGAATTCTACGTAATTCTATCACACTTGTTCAATTTAAGACGCTCCTATTTCAGATAGCGTATTGGGCGAGGCGGCATCTCAAAGCGCATGAAATGTCGAGTAAAATGCACAACTAAACTTCTCGGATAGGGCAAACAGAGACCCGATTAGATCATTTTATATTATAGTTAATTTAAGAATTCAGCGAAACTCTATCACACTCGTTCATTTTACGTAGCTCCAATTTCAGATAGCGTATTGGGCTGAGCGGCACCTTAAAGCGCATGAAATGACGAATAAAATGCACTACTAAACTTCTTTGATGGGGCAATCAGAGACCCGACCAGATCATTTTATATTATGGTTAATTTAAGAATTCAGCGTAATTCCTTCACATTTGTTCAATTTACGTAGCTCCAATTTCAGATAACGTATTGGGCTAAGCGGCATCTTAAAGTGCTTGGAATGGCGAGTAAAATGAACTATTAAACTTCAATGATAGGGCAATCAGAGACCCGATTAGATGATTTTATATTTTGTTTAATATAAGAATTCAGCGAAATTCTATCACATTCGTTCAATTTACGTCGCTCCCATTTCAGATAGCGTATTGGGCTAAGAGGCATCTCAAAGCGCATGAAATGACGAGTGAAATGCACCATTAAACTTCTAGGGTAGTGCGAACAGAGACCCGATTAGATCATTTTACATTGTGGTTAATATAAGAATTCAGCGAAATTCTATCACATTTGTTCAATTTAAGTCGCTCCTATTTCAGATAGCCTATTGGGCTAAGCGGCATCTCAAAGCGCATGAAATGGCGAGTAACATGCCCTATTAAACTTCTAGGGTAAGGCAAACAGAGACCCGATTACATCATTTTATATTACTGTTAATATAAGAATTCAGCGTAGTTCTATCACATTTGTTCAATTTACGTCGCTCCTGTCTCAGGTAGCGTACTGGGCTAAGCGGCACCTCAAACCGCATGAAATGGCGAGTAAAATGCACTATTAAACTTCTAGGGTAAGGCAAACAGAGACCCGAGTATATCATTTTATATTAAGGTTAATTTAAGAATTCAGCGTAATTCTATCACATTTGTTCAATTTACGTCGCTCCTATTTCAGATAGCGTACTGGGCTAAGAGGCATCTCAAAGCGCATGAAATGACGAGTGAAATGCACTATTAAACTTCTAGGGTAGTGCGAACAGAGACCCGATTAGATCATTTTACATTGTGGTTAATATAAGAATTCAGCGAAATTCCATCACATTTGTTCAATTTAAGTCGCTCCTATTTCAGATAGCCTATTGGGCTAAGCGGCATCTCAAAGCGCATGAAATGGCGAGTAACATGCCCTATTAAACTTCTAGGGTAAGGCAAACAGAGACCCGGTTACATCATTTTATATTACTGTTAATATAAGAATTCAGCGTAGTTCTATCACATTTGTTCAATTTACATCGCTCCTATTTCAGATAGCGTATTGGGCTAAGCGGCATCTCAAAGCGCATCAAATGGCGAGTAAAATGCACTATTAAACTTCTAGGGTAGGGCGAACAGAGACACGATTAGATCATTTTATATTACGGTTAATATAAGAGTTCAGCGAAATTCTATCACATTCGTTCAATTTACGTCGCTGCTATTTCAGATAGTCTCCTGGGCTAGGCGGCATCATAAAGTGCGTGGAATGACGAGTGAAATGCACTATTAAACTTCTAGGGTAGGGCGAACAGGGACCCGATTAGATCATTTTATATTATGGTTAATTTAAGAATTCAGCGAAATTCTATCACATTTGTTCAATTTACGTCGCTCCTATTTCAGATAGAGTATTGGGCTAAGCGGCATCTCAAAGCGCACGAAATGGCGAGTAAAATGCAGTACCAAACTTGTAGGGTAAGGCAAACAGAGTCCCGATTAGATCATTTTATGTTATGGTTAATTTAAGAATTCAGCGAAATTCAATAACATTTGTTCAATTTACGTCGCTCCTATTTCAGATAGCCTATTGGGCTAAGCGGCATCTCAAAGCGCATGAAATGGCGAGTAACATGCCCTATTAAACTTCTAGGGTAAGGCAAACAGAGACCCGATTACATCATTTTATATTACGGTTAATATAAGAATTCAGCGTAGTTCTATCACATTTGTTCAATTTACGTCACTCCTATTTCAGATAGCGTGCTGGGCTAGGCGTCATCTTAAAGTGCGTGGAATGGCGAGTAAAATGCACTATTAAACATCAATGATAGGGCAATCAGAGACCCGATTAGATGATTTTATATTTTGTTTAATATAAGAATTTAGCGAAATTCTATCACATTCGTTCAATTTACGTCGCTCCCATTTCAGATAGCGTATTGGGCTAAGAGGCATCTCAAAGCGCATGAAATGACGAGTGAAATGCACCAGTAAACTTCTAGGTAGTGCAAACAGAGACCCGATTAGATCATTTTACATTGTGGTTAATATAAGAATTCAGCGAAATTCTATCACATTTGTTCAATTTAAGTCGCTCCTATTTCAGATAGCCTATTGGGATAAGCGGCATCTCAAAGCGCATGAAATGGCGAGTAAGATGCCCTATTAAATTTCTAGGGTAAGGCAAACAGAGACCCGATTACATCATTTTATATTACTGTTAATATAAGAATTCAGCGTAGTTCTATCACATTTGTTCAAGTTACGTCGCTCCTGTCTCAGGTAGCGTATTGGGCTAAGCGGCACCTCAAACCGCATGAAATGGCGAGTAAAATGCACTACTAAACTTCTAGGGTAAGGCAAACAGAGACCCGAGTATATCATTTTATATTATGGTTAATTTAAGAATTCAGCGTAATTCTATCACATTTGTTCAATTTACGTCGCTCCTATTTCAGATAGCGTACTGGGCTAAGAGGCATCTCAAAGCGCATGAAATGACGAGTGAAATGCACTATTAAACTTCTAGGGTAGGGCGAACAGAGACACGATTAGATCATTTTATATTACGGTTAATATAAGAGTTCAGCGAAATTCTATCACATTCGTTCAATTTACGTCGCTGCTATTTCAGATAGTCTCCTGGGCTAGGCGGCATCGTAAAGTGCGTGGAATGACGAGTGAAATGCACTATTAAACTTCTAGGGTAGGGCGAACAGGGACCCGATTAGATCATTTTATATTATGGTTAATTTAAGAATTCAGCGAAATTCTATCACATTTGTTCAATTTACGTCGCTCCTATTTCAGATAGAGTATTGGGCTAAGCGGCATCTCAAAGCGCACGAAATGGCGAGTAAAATGCAGTACCAAACTTGTAGGGTAAGGCAAACAGAGTCCCGATTAGATCATTTTATGTTATGGTTAATATAAGAATTCAGCGAAATTCAATCACATTTGTTCAATTTACGTCGCTCCTATTTCAGATAGCCTATTGGGCTAAGCGGCATCTCAAAGCGCATGAAATGGCGAGTAACATGCCCTATTAAACTTCTAGGGTAAGGCAAACAGATACCCGATTACATCATTTTATATTACGGTTAATATAAGAATTCAGCGTAGTTCTATCACATTTGTTCAATTTACGTCGCTCCTGTCTCAGGTAGCGTACTGGGCTAAGCGGCACCTCAAACCGCATGAAATGGCGAGTAAAATGCACTATGAAACTTCTAGGGTAAGGCAAACAGAGACCCGAGTATATCATTTTATATTAAGGTTAATTTAAGAATTCAGCGTAATTCTATCACATTTGTTCAATTTACGTCGCTCCTATTTCAGATAGCGTACTGGGCTAAGAGGCATCTCAAAGCGCATGAAATGACGAGTGAAATGCACTATTAAACTTCTAGGGTAGTGCGAACAGAGACCCGATTAGATCATTTTACATTGTGGTTAATATAAGAATTCAGCGAAATTCCATCACATTTGTTCAATTTAAGTCGCTCCTATTTCAGATAGCCTATTGGGCTAAGCGGCATCTCAAAGCGCATGAAATGGCGAGTAACATGCCCTATTAAACTTCTAGGGTAAGGCAAACAGAGACCCGATTACATCATTTTATATTACTGTTAATATAAGAATTCAGCGTAGTTCTATCACATTTGTTCAAGTTACGTCGCTCCTGTCTCAGGTAGCGTATTGGGCTAAGCGGCATCTCAAACCGCATGAAATGGCGAGTAAAATGCACTATTAAACTTCTAGGGTAAGGCAAACAGAGACCCGAGTATATCATTTTATATTATGGTTAATTTAAGAATTCAGCGTAATTCTATCACATTTGTTCAATTTACGTCGCTCCTATTTCAGATAGCGTACTGGGCTAAGAGGCATCTCAAAGCGCATGAAATGACGAGTGAAATGCACTATTAAACTTCTAGGGTAGGGCGAACAGAGACACGATTAGATCATTTTATATTACGGTTAATATAAGAGTTCAGCGAAATTCTATCACATTCGTTCAATTTACGTCGCTGCTATTTCAGATAGTCTCCTGGGCTAGGCGGCATCGTAAAGTGCGTGGAATGACGAGTGAAATGCACTATTAAACTTCTAGGGTAGGGCGAACAGGGACCCGATTAGATCATTTTATATTATGGTTAATTTAAGAATTCAGCGAAATTCTATCACATTTGTTCAATTTACGTCGCTCCTATTTCAGATAGAGTATTGGGCTAAGCGGCATCTCAAAGCGCACGAAATGGCGAGTAAAATGCAGTACCAAACTTGTAGGGTAAGGCAAACAGAGTCCCGATTAGATCATTTTATGTTATGGTTAATTTAAGAATTCAGCGAAATTCAATCACATTTGTTCAATTTACGTCGCTCCTATTTCAGATAGCCTATTGGGCTAAGCGGCATCTCAAAGCGCATGAAATGGCGAGTAACATGCCCTATTAAACTTCTAGGGTAAGGTAAACAGAGACCCGATTACATCATTTTATATTACGGTTAATATGAGAATTCAGCGTAGTTCTATCACATTTGTTCAATTTACGTCACTCCTATTTCAGATAGCGTGCTGGGCTAGGCGTCATCTTAAAGTGCGTGGAATGGCGAGTAAAATGCACTATTAAACTTCAATGATAGGGCAATCAGAGACCCGATTAGATGATTTTATATTTTGTTTAATATAAGAATTTAGCGAAATTCTATCACATTCGTTCAATTTACGTCGCTCCCATTTCAGATAGCGTATTGGGCTAAGAGGCATCTCAAAGCGCATGAAATGACGAGTGAAATGCACCATTAAACTTCTAGGGTAGTGCGAACAGAGACCCGATTAGATCATTTTACATTGTGGTTAATATAAGAATTCAGCGAAATTCTATCACATTTGTTCAATTTAAGTCGCTCCTATTTCAGATAGCCTATTGGGCTAAGCGGCATCTCAAAGCGCATGAAATGGCGAGTAACATGCCCTATTAAACTTCTAGGGTAAGGCAAACAGAGACCCGATTACATCATTTTATATTACTGTTAATATAAGAATTCAGCGTAGTTCTATCACATTTGTTCAATTTACGTCGCTCCTGTCTCAGGTAGCGTATTGGGCTAAGCGGCACCTCAAACCGCATGAAATGGCGAGTAAAATGCACTATTAAACTTCTAGGGTAAGGCAAACAGAGACCCGAGTATATCATTTTATATTATGGTTAATTTAAGAATTCAGCGTAATTCTATCACATTTGTCAATTTACGTCGCTCCTATTTCAGATAGCGTACTGGGCTAAGAGGCATCTCAAAGCGTATGAAATGACGAGTGAAATGCACTATTAAACTTCTAGGGTAGTGCGAACAGAGACCCGATTAGATCATTTTACAGTGTGGTTAATAAAAGAATTCAGCGAAATTCTATCACATTTGTTCAATTTACATCGCTCCTATTTCAGATAGCGTATCGGGCTAAGCGGCATCTCAAAGCGCATCAAATGGCGAGTAAAATGCACTATTAAACTTCTAGGGTAGGGCGAACAGAGACACGATTAGATCATTTTATATTACGGTTAATATAAGAATTCAGCGAAATTCTATCACATTCGTTCAATTTACGTCGCTCCTATTTCAGATAGTCTCCTGGGCTAGGTGGCATCGTAAAGTGCGTGGAATGACGAGTGAAATGCACTATTAAACTTCTAGGGTAGGGCAATCAGAGACCCGATTAGATGATTTTATATTTTGTTTAATATAATAATTTAGCGAAATTCTATCACATTCGTTCAATTTACGTCGCTCCCATTTCAGATAGCGTATTGGGCTAAGAGGCATCTCAAAGCGCATGAAATGACGAGTGAAATGCACCATTAAACTTCTAGGGTAGTGCGAACAGAGACCCGATTAGATCATTTTACAGTGTGGTTAATATAAGAATTCAGCGAAATTCTATCACATTTGTTCAATTTACATCGCTCCTATTTCCGATAGCGTATTGGGCTAAGCGGCATCTCAAAGCGCATCAAATGGCGAGTAAAATGCACTATTAAACTTCTAGGGTAGGGCGAACAGAGACACGATTAGATCATTTTATATTACGGTTAATATAAGAATTCAGCGAAATTCTATCACATTCGTTCAATTTACGTCGCTCCTATTTCAGATAGTCTCGTGGGCTGGGCGGCATCGTAAAGTGCGTGGAATGACGAGTGAAATGCACTATTAAACTTCTAGGGTAGGGCAATCAGAGACCCGATTAGATGATTTTATATTTTGTTTAATATAAGAATTTAGCGAAATTCTATCACATTCGTTCAATTTACGTCGCTCCCATTTCAGATAGCGTATTGGGCTAAGAGGCATCTCAAAGCGCATGAAATGACGAGTGAAATGCACCATTAAACTTCTAGGGTAGTGCGAACAGAGACCCGATTAGATCATTTTACATTGTGGTTAATATAAGAATTCAGCGAAATTCTATCACATTTGTTCAATTTAAGTCGCTCCTATTTCAGATAGCCTATTGGGCTAAGCGGCATCTCAAAGCGCATGAAATGGCGAGTAACATGCCCTATTAAACTTCTAGGGTAAGGCAAACAGAGACCCGATTACATCATTTTCTATTACTGTTAATATAAGAATTCAGCGTAGTTCTATCACATTTGTTCAATTTACGTCGCTCCTGTCTCAGGTAGCGTATTGGGCCAAGCGGCACCTCAAACCGCATGAAATGGCGAGTAAAATGCACTATTAAACTTCTAGGGTAAGGCAAACAGAGACCCGGGTATATCATTTTATATTATGGTTAATTTAAGAATTCAGCGAAATTCTATCACATTTGTCAATTTACGTCGCTCCTATTTCAGATAGCGTACTGGGCTAAGAGGCATCTCAAAGCGTATGAAATGACGAGTGAAATGCACTATTAAACTTCTAGGGTAGTGCGAACAGAGACCCGATTAGATCATTTTACAGTGTGGTTAATATAAGAATTCAGCGAAATTCTATCACATTTGTTCAATTTACATCGCTCCTATTTCCGATAGCGTATTGGGCTAAGCGGCATCTCAAAGCGCATCAAATGGCGAGTAAAATGCACTATTAAACTTCTAGGGTAGGGCGAACAGAGACACGATTAGATCATTTTATATTACGGTTAATATAAGAATTCAGCGAAATTCTATCACATTCGTTCAATTTACGTCGCTCCTATTTCAGATAGTCTCGTGGGCTGGGCGGCATCGTAAAGTGCGTGGAATGACGAGTGAAATGCACTATTAAACTTCTAGGGTAGGGCAATCAGAGACCCGATTAGATGATTTTATATTTTGTTTAATATAATAATTTAGCGAAATTCTATCACATTCGTTCAATTTACGTCGCTCCCATTTCAGATAGCGTATTGGGCTAAGAGGCATCTCAAAGCGCATGAAATGACGAGTGAAATGCACCATTAAACTTCTAGGGTAGTGCGAACAGAGACCCGATTAGATCATTTTACAGTGTGGTTAATATAAGAATTCAGCGAAATTCTATCACATTTGTTCAATTTAAGTCGCTCCTATTTCAGATAGCCTATTGGGCTAAGCGGCATCTCAAAGCGCATGAAATGGCGAGTAAAATGCCCTATTAAACTTCTAGGGTAAGGCAAACAGAGACCCGATTACATCATTTTCTATTACTGTTAATATAAGAATTCAGCGTAGTTCTATCACATTTGTTCAATTTACGTCGCTCCTGTCTCAGGTAGCGTATTGGGCCAAGCGGCACCTCAAACCGCATGAAATGGCGAGTAAAATGCACTATTAAACTTCTAGGGTAAGGCAAACAGAGACCCGAGTATATCATTTTATATTATGGTTAATTTAAGAATTCAGCGTAATTCTATCACATTTGTTCAATTTACGTCGCTCCTATTTCAGATAGCGTACTGGGCTAAGAGGCATCTCAAAGCGCATGAAATGACGAGTGAAATGCACTATTAAACTTCTAGGGTAGGGCGAACAGAGACACGATTACATCATTTTATATTACGGTTAATATAAGAATTCAGCGAAATTCTATCACATTTGTTCAATTTACGTCGCTCCTATTTCAGATAGAGTATTGGGCTAAGCGGCATCTCAAAGCGCACGAAATGGCGAGTAAAATGCAGTACCAAACTTGTAGGGTAAGGCAAACAGAGTCCCGATTAGATCATTTTATGTTATGGTTAATTTAAGAATTCAGCGAAATTCAATCACATTTGTTCAATTTACGTCGCTCCTATTTCAGATAGCCTATTGGGCTAAGCGGCATCTCAAAGCGCATGAAATGGCGAGTAACATGCCCTATTAAACTTCTAGGGTAAGGTAAACAGAGACCCGATTACATCATTTTATATTACGGTTAATATAAGAATTCAGCGTAGTTCTATCACATTTGTTCAATTTACGTCACTCCTATTTCAGATAGCGTGCTGGGCTAGGCGTCATCTTAAAGTGCGTGGAATGGCGAGTAAAATGCACTATTAAACTTCAATGATAGGGCAATCAGAGACCCGATTAGATGATTTTATATTTTGTTTAATATAAGAATTTAGCGAAATTCTATCACATTCGTTCAATTTACGTCGCTCCCATTTCAGATAGCGTATTGGGCTAAGAGGCATCTCAAAGCGCATGAAATGACGAGTGAAATGCACCATTAAACTTCTAGGGTAGTGCGAACAGAGACCCGATTAGATCATTTTATATTATGGTTAATTTAAGAATTCAGCGAAATTCTATCACATTTGTTCAATTTACGTCGCTCCTATTTCAGATAGAGTATTGGGCTAAGCGGCATCTCAAAGCGCACGAAATGGCGAGTAAAATGCAGTACCAAACTTGTATGGTAAGGCAAACAGAGTTCCGATTAGATCATTTTATGTTATGGTTAATTTAAGAATTCAGCGAAATTCAATCACATTTGTTCAATTTACGTCGCTCCTATTTCAGATAGCCTATTGGGCTAAGCGGCATCTCAAAGCGCATGAAATGGCGAGTAACATGCCCTATTAAACTTCTAGGGTAAGGCAAACAGAGACCCGATTACATCATTTTATATTACGGTTAATATAAGAATTCAGCGTAGTTCTATCACATTTGTTCAATTTACGTCACTCCTATTTCAGATAGCGTACTGGGCTAGGCGTCATCTTAAAGTGCGTGGAATGGCGAGTAAAATGCACTATTAAACTTCAATGATAGGGCAATCAGAGACCCGATTAGATGATTTTATATTTTGTTTAATATAAGAATTCAGCGAAATTCTATCACATTCGTTCAATTTACGTCGCTCCCATTTCAGATAGCGTATTGGGCTAAGAGGCATCTCAAAGCGCATGAAATGACGAGTGAAATGCACCATTAAACTTCTAGGGTAGTGCGAACAGAGACCCGATTAGATCATTTTACATTGTGGTTAATATAAGAATTCAGCGAAATTCTATCACATTTGTTCAATTTAAGTCGCTCCTATTTCAGATAGCCTATTGGGCTAAGCGGCATCTCAAAGCGCATGAAATGGCGAGTAACATGCCCTATTAAACTTCTAGGGTAAGGCAAACAGAGACCCGATTACATCATTTTATATTACTGTTAATATAAGAATTCAGCGTAGTTCTATCACATTTGTTCAATTTACGTCGCTCCTGTCTCAGGTAGCGTATTGGGCTAAGCGGCACCCTAAACCGCATGAAATGGCGAGTAAAATGCACTATTAAACGTCTAGGGTAAGGCAAACAGAGACCCGGGTATATCATTTTATATTATGGTTAATTTAAGAATTCAGCGTAATTCTATCACATTTGTTCAATTTACGTCGCTCCTATTTCAGATAGCGTACTGGGCTAAGAGGCATCTCAAAGCGCATGAAATGACGAGTGAAATGCACTATTAAACTTCTAGGGTAGTGCGAACAGAGACCCGATTAGATCATTTTACATTGTGGTTAATATAAGAATTCAGCGAAATTCTATCACATTTGTTCAATTTAAGTCGCTCCTATTTCAGATAGCCTATTGGGCTAAGCGGCATCTCAAAGCGCATGAAATGGCGAGTAACATGCCCTATTAAACTTCTAGGGTAAGGCAAACAGAGACCCGGTTACATCATTTTATATTACTGTTAATATAAGAATTCAGCGTAGTTCTATCACATTTGTTCAATTTACATCGCTCCTATTTCAGATAGCGTATTGGGCTAAGCGGCATCTCAAAGCGCATCAAATGGCGAGTAAAATGCACTATTAAACTTCTGGGGTAGGGCGAACAGAGACACGATTAGATCATTTTATATTACGGTTAATATAAGAATTCAGCGAAATTCTATCACATTCATTCAATTTACGTCGCTGCTATTTCAGATAGTCTCCTGGGCTAGGCGGCATCGTAAAGTGCGTGGAATGACGAGTGAAATGCACTATTAAACTTCTAGGGTAGTGCGAACAGAGACCCGATTAGATCATTTTACATTGTGGTTAATATAAGAATTCAGCGAAATTCTAACACATTTGTTCAATTTAAGTCGCTCCTATTTCAGATAGCCTATTGGGCTAAGAGGCATCTCAAAGCGCATGAAATGACGAGTGAAATGCACTATTAAACTTCTAGGGTAGTGCGAACAGAGACCCGATTAGATCATTTTACATTGTGGTTAATATAAGAATTCAGCGAAATTCTATCACATTTGTTCAATTTAAGTCGCTCCTATTTCAGATAGCCTATTGGGCTAAGTGGCATCTCAAAGCGCATGAAATGGCGAGTAACATGCCCTATTAAACTTCTAGGGTAAGGCAAACAGAGACCCGGTTACATCATTTTATATTACTGTTAATATAAGAATTCAGCGTAGTTCTATCACATTTGTTCAATTTACATCGCTCCTATTTCAGATAGCGTATTGGGCTAAGCGGCATCTCAAAGCGCATCAAATGGCGAGTAAAATGCACTATTAAACTTCTAGGGTAGGGCGAACAGAGACACGATTAGATCATTTTATATTACGGTTAATATAAGAATTCAGCGAAATTCTATCACATTCGATCAATTTACGTCGCTGCTATTTCAGATAGTCTCCTGGGCTAGGCGGCATCGTAAAGTGCGTGGAATGACGAGTGAAATGCACTATTAAACTTCTAGGGTAGGGCGAACAGGGACCCGATTAGATCATTTTATATTATGGTTAATTTAAGAATTCAGCGAAATTCTATCACATTTGTTCAATTTACGTCGCTCCTATTTCAGATAGAGTATTGGGCTAAGCGGCATCTCAAAGCGCACGAAATGGCGAGTAAAATGCAGTACCAAACTTGTAGGGTAAGGCAAACAGAGTCCCGATTAGATCATTTTATGTTATGGTTAATTTAAGAATTCAGCGAAATTCAATCACATTTGTTCAATTTACGTCGCTCCTATTTCAGATAGCCTATTGGGCTAAGCGGCATCTCAAAGCGCATGAAATGGCGAGTAACATGCCGTATTAAACTTCTAGGGTAAGGCAAACAGAGACCCGATTACATCATTTTATATTACGGTTAATATAAGAATTCAGCGTAGTTCTATCACATTTGTGCAATTTACGTCACTCCTATTTCAGATAGCGTGCTGGGCTAGGCGTCATCATAAAGTGCGTGGAATGGCGAGTAAAATGCACTATTAAACATCAATGATAGGGCAATCAGAGACCCGATTAGATGATTTTATATTTTGTTTAATATAAGAATTTAGCGAAATTCTATCACATTCGTTCAATTTACGTCGCTCCCATTTCAGATAGCGTATTGGGCTAAGAGGCATCTCAAAGCGCATGAAATGACGAGTGAAATGCACCATTAAACTTCTAGGGTAGTGCGAACAGAGACCCGATTAGATCATTTTACATTGTGGTTAATATAAGAATTCAGCGAAATTCTATCACATTTGTTCAATTTAAGTCGCTCCTATTTCAGATAGCCTATTGGGCTAAGCGGCATCTCAAAGCGCATGATATGGCGAGTAACATGCCCTATTAAACTTCTAGGGTAAGGCAAACAGAGACCCGATTACATCATTTTATATTACTGTTAATATAAGAATTCAGCGTAGTTCTATCACATTTGTTCAATTTACGTCGCTCCTGTCTCAGGTAGCGTATTGGGCTAAGCGGCACCTCAAACCGCATGAAATGGCGAGTAAAATGCACTATTAAACTTCTAGGGTAAGGCAAACAGAGACCCGAGTATATCATTTTATATTATGGTTAATTTAAGAATTCAGCGTAATTCTATCACATTTGTTCAATTTACGTCGCTCCTATTTCAGATAGCGTACTGGGCTAAGAGGTATCTCAAAGCGCATGAAATGACGAGTGAAATGCACTATTAAACTTCTAGGGTAGGGCGAACAGAGACACGATTAGATCATTTTATATTACGGTTAATATAAGAGTTCAGCGAAATTCTATCACATTCGTTCAATTTACGTCGCTGCTATTTCAGATAGTCTCCTGGGCTAGGCGGCATCGTAAAGTGCGTGGAATGACGAGTGAAATGAACTATTAAACTTCTAGGGTAGGGCGAACAGGGACCCGATTAGATCATTTTATATTATGGTTAATTTAAGAATTCAGCGAAATTCTATCACATTTGTTCAATTTACGTCGCTCTTATTTCAGATAGAGTATTGGGCTAAGCGGCATCTCAAAGCGCACGAAATGGCGATTAAAATGCAGTACCAAACTTGTAGGGTAAGGCAAACAGAGTCCCGATTAGATCATTTTATGTTATGGTTAATTTAAGAATTCAGCGAAATTCAATCACATTTGTTCAATTTACGTCGCTCCTATTTCAGATAGCCTATTGGGCTAAGCGGCATCTCAAAGCGCATGAAATGGCGAGTAACATGCCCTATTAAACTTCTAGGGTAAGGTAAACAGAGACCCGATTACATCATTTTATATTACGGTTAATATAAGAATTCAGCGTAGTTCTATCACATTTGTTCAATTTACGTCACTCCTATTTCAGATAGCGTGCTGGGCTAGGCGTCATCTTAAAGTGCGTGGAATGGCGAGTAAAATGCACTATTAAACTTCAATGATAGGGCAATCAGAGACCCGATTAGATGATTTTATATTCTGTTTAATATAAGAATTTAGCGAAATTCTATCACATTCGTTCAATTTACGTCGCTCCCATTTCAGATAGCGTATAGGGCTAAGAGGCATCTCAAAGCGCATGAAATGACGAGTGAAATGCACCATTAAACTTCTAGGGTAGTGCGAACAGAGACCCGATTAGATCATTTTACATTGTGGTTAATATAAGAATTCAGCGAAATTCTATCACATTTGTTCAATTTAAGTCGCTCCTATTTCAGATAGCCTATTGGGCTAAGCGGCATCTCAAAGCGCATGAAATGGCGAGTAACATGCCCTATTAAACTTCTAGGGTAAGGCAAACAGAGACCCGATTACATCATTTTATATTACTGTTAATATAAGAATTCAGCGTAGTTCTATCACATTTGTTCAATTTACGTCGCTCCTGTCTCAGGTAGCGTATTGGGCTAAGCGGCACCTCAAACCGCATGAAATGGCGAGTAAAATGCACTATTAAACTTCTAGTGTAAGGCAAACAGAGACCCGAGTATATCATTTTATATTATGGTTAATTTAAGAATTCAGCGTAATTCTATCACATTTGTTCAATTTACGTCGCTCCTATTTCAGATAGCGTACTGGGCTAAGAGGCATCTCAAAGCGCATGAAATGACGAGTGAAATGCACTATTAAACTTCTAGGGTAGTGCGAACAGAGACCCGAATAGATCATTTTACAGTGTGGTTAATATAAGAATTCAGCGAGATTCTATCACATTTGTTCAATTTACATCGCTCCTATTTCAGATAGCGTATTGGGCTAAGCGGCATCTCAAAGCGCATCAAATGGCGAGTAAAATGCACTATTAAACTTCTAGGGTAGGGCGAACAGAGACACGATTAGATCATTTTATATTACGGTTAATATAAGAATTCAGCGAAATTCTATCACATTCGTTCAATTTACGTCGCTCCTATTTCAGATAGTCTCCTGGGCTAGGCGGCATCGTAAAGTGCGTGGAATGACGAGTGAAATGCACTATTAAACTTCTAGGGTAGGGCGAACAGAGACCCGATTAGATCATTTTATATTATGGTTAATTTAAGAATTCAGCGAAATTCTATCACATTTGTTCAATTTACGTCGCTCCTATTTCAGATAGAGTACTGGGCTAAGCGGCATCTCAAAGCGCACGAAATGGCGAGTAAAATGCAGTACCAAACTTGTAGGGTAAGGCAAACAGAGTTCCGATTAGATCATTTTATGTTATGGTTAATTTAAGAATTCAGCGAAATTCAATCACATTTGTTCAATTTACGTCGCTCCTATTTCAGATAGCCTATTGGGCTAAGCGGCATCTCAAAGCGCATGAAATGGCGAGTAACATGCCCTATTAAACTTCTAGGGTAAGGCAAACAGAGACCCGATTACATCATTTTATATTACGGTTAATATAAGAATTCAGCGTAGTTCTATCACATTTGTTCAATTTACGTCACTCCTATTTCAGATAGCGTACTGGGCTAGGCGTCATCTTAAAGTGCGTGGAATGGCGAGTAAGATGCACTATTAAACTTCAATGATAGGGCAATCAGAGACCCGATTAGATGATTTTATATTTTGTTTAATATAAGAATTCAGCGAAATTCTATCACATTCGTTCAATTTACGTCGCTCCCATTTCAGATAGCGTATTGGGCTAAGAGGCATCTCAAAGCGCATGAAATGACGAGTGAAATGCACCATTAAACTTCAAGGGTAGTGCGAACAGAGACCCGATTAGATCATTTTACATTGTGGTTAATATAAGAATTCAGCGAAATTCTATCACATTTGTTCAATTTAAGTCGCTCCTATTTCAGATAGCCTATTGGGCTAAGCGGCATCTCAAAGCGCATGAAATGGCGAGTAACATGCCCTATTAAACTTCTAGGGTAAGGCAAACAGAGACCCGATTACATCATTTTATATTACTGTTAATATAAGAATTCAGCGTAGTTCTATCACATTTGTTCAATTTACGTCGCTCCTGTCTCAGGTAGCGTATTGGGCTAAGCGGCACCCTAAACCGCATGAAATGGCGAGTAAAATGCACTATTAAACGTCTAGGGTAAGGCAAACAGAGACCCGAGTATATCATTTTATATTATGGTTAATTTAAGAATTCAGCGTAATTCTATCACATTTGTTCAATTTACGTCGCTTCTATTTCAGATAGCGTACTGGGCTAAGAGGCATCTCAAAGCGCATGAAATGACGAGTGAAATGCACTATTAAACTTCTAGGGTAGTGCGAACAGAGACCCGATTAGATCATTTTACATTGTGGTTAATATAAGAATTCAGCGAAATTCTATCACATTTGTTCAATTTAAGTCGCTCTTATTTCAGATAGCCTATTGGGCTAAGCGGCATCTCAAAGCGCATGAAATGGCGAGTAACATGCCCTATTAAACTTCTAGGGTAAGGCAAACAGAGACCCGGTTACATCATTTTATATTACTGTTAATATAAGAATTCAGCGTAGTTCTATCACATTTGTTCAATTTACATCGCTCCTATTTCAGATAGCGTATTGGGCTAAGCGGCATCTCAAAGCGCATCAAATGGCGAGTAAAATGCACTATTAAACTTCTAGGGTAGGGCGAACAGAGACACGATTAGATCATTTTATATTACGGTTAATATAAGAATTCAGCGAAATTCTATCACATTCGTTCAATTTACGTCGCTGCTATTTCAGATAGTCTCCTGGGCTAGGCGGCATCGTAAAGTGCGTGGAATGGCGAGTGAAATGCACTATTAAACTTCTAGGGTAGTGCGAACAGAGACCCGATTAGATCATTTTACATTGTGGTTAATATAAGAATTCAGCGAAATTCTAACACATTTGTTCAATTTAAGTCGCTCCTATTTCAGATAGCCTATTGGGCTAAGAGGCACCTCAAAGCGCATGAAATGACGAGTGAAATGCACTATTAAACTTCTAGGGTAGTGCGAACAGAGACCCGATTAGATCATTTTACATTGTGGTTAATATAAGAATTCAGCGAAATTCTATCACATTTGTTCAATTTAAGTCGCTCCTATTTCAGATAGCCTATTGGGCTAAGCGGCATCTCAAAGCGCATGAAATGGCGAGTAACATGCCCTATTAACATTCTAGGGTAAGGCAAACAGAGACCCGGTTACATCATTTTATATTACTGTTAATATAAGAATTCAGCGTAGTTCTATCACATTTGTTCAATTTACATCGCTCCTATTTCAGATAGCGTATTGGGCTAAGCGGCATCTCAAAGCGCATCAAATGGCGAGTAAAATGCACTATTAAACTTCTAGGGTAGGGCGAACAGAGACACGATTAGATCATTTTATATTACGGTTAATATAAGAATTCAGCGAAATTCTATCACATTCGATCAATTTACGTCGCTGCTATTTCAGATAGTCTCCTGGGCTAGGCGGCATCGTAAAGTGCGTGGAATGACGAGTGAAATGCACTATTAAACTTCTAGGGTAGGGCGAACAGGGACCCGATTAGATCATTTTATATTATGGTTAATTTAAGAATTCAGCGAAATTCTATCACATTTGTTCAA
This sequence comes from Macropis europaea, assembly GCA_916610135.2. Lineage (NCBI taxonomy): Eukaryota > Metazoa > Arthropoda > Insecta > Hymenoptera > Melittidae > Macropis > Macropis europaea. The sequence continues at coordinate 2,949,203 of CAKAJE020001202.1, read as the reverse complement.
TTTACGTCGCTCCTATTTCAGATAGAGTATTGGGCTAAGCGGCATCTCAAAGCGCACGAAATGGCGAGTAAAATGCAGTACCAAACTTGTAGGGTAAGGCAAACAGAGTCCCGATTAGATCATTTTATGTTATGGTTAATTTAAGAATTCAGCGAAATTCAATCACATTTGTTCAATTTACGTCGCTCCTATTTCAGATAGCCTATTGGGCTAAGCGGCATCTCAAAGCGCATGAAATGGCGAGTAACATGCCGTATTAAACTTCTAGGGTAAGGCAAACAGAGACCCGATTACATCATTTTATATTACGGTTAATATAAGAATTCAGCGTAGTTCTATCACATTTGTGCAATTTACGTCACTCCTATTTCAGATAGCGTGCTGGGCTAGGCGTCATCATAAAGTGCGTGGAATGGCGAGTAAAATGCACTATTAAACATCAATGATAGGGCAATCAGAGACCCGATTAGATGATTTTATATTTTGTTTAATATAAGAATTTAGCGAAATTCTATCACATTCGTTCAATTTACGTCGCTCCCATTTCAGATAGCGTATTGGGCTAAGAGGCATCTCAAAGCGCATGAAATGACGAGTGAAATGCACCATTAAACTTCTAGGGTAGTGCGAACAGAGACCCGATTAGATCATTTTACATTGTGGTTAATATAAGAATTCAGCGAAATTCTATCACATTTGTTCAATTTAAGTCGCTCCTATTTCAGATAGCCTATTGGGCTAAGCGGCATCTCAAAGCGCATGATATGGCGAGTAACATGCCCTATTAAACTTCTAGGGTAAGGCAAACAGAGACCCGATTACATCATTTTATATTACTGTTAATATAAGAATTCAGCGTAGTTCTATCACATTTGTTCAATTTACGTCGCTCCTGTCTCAGGTAGCGTATTGGGCTAAGCGGCACCTCAAACCGCATGAAATGGCGAGTAAAATGCACTATTAAACTTCTAGGGTAAGGCAAACAGAGACCCGAGTATATCATTTTATATTATGGTTAATTTAAGAATTCAGCGTAATTCTATCACATTTGTTCAATTTACGTCGCTCCTATTTCAGATAGCGTACTGGGCTAAGAGGTATCTCAAAGCGCATGAAATGACGAGTGAAATGCACTATTAAACTTCTAGGGTAGGGCGAACAGAGACACGATTAGATCATTTTATATTACGGTTAATATAAGAGTTCAGCGAAATTCTATCACATTCGTTCAATTTACGTCGCTGCTATTTCAGATAGTCTCCTGGGCTAGGCGGCATCGTAAAGTGCGTGGAATGACGAGTGAAATGCACTATTAAACTTCTAGGGTAGGGCGAACAGGGACCCGATTAGATCATTTTATATTATGGTTAATTTAAGAATTCAGCGAAATTCTATCACATTTGTTCAATTTACGTCGCTCCTATTTCAGATAGAGTATTGGGCTAAGCGGCATCTCAAAGCGCACGAAATGGCGATTAAAATGCAGTACCAAACTTGTAGGGTAAGGCAAACAGAGTCCCGATTAGATCATTTTATGTTATGGTTAATTTAAGAATTCAGCGAAATTCAATCACATTTGTTCAATTTACGTCGCTCCTATTTCAGATAGCCTATTGGGCTAAGCGGCATCTCAAAGCGCATGAAATGGCGAGTAACATGCCCTATTAAACTTCTAGGGTAAGGTAAACAGAGACCCGATTACATCATTTTATATTACGGTTAATATAAGAATTCAGCGTAGTTCTATCACATTTGTTCAATTTACGTCACTCCTATTTCAGATAGCGTGCTGGGCTAGGCGTCATCTTAAAGTGCGTGGAATGGCGAGTAAAATGCACTATTAAACTTCAATGATAGGGCAATCAGAGACCCGATTAGATGATTTTATATTCTGTTTAATATAAGAATTTAGCGAAATTCTATCACATTCGTTCAATTTACGTCGCTCCCATTTCAGATAGCGTATAGGGCTAAGAGGCATCTCAAAGCGCATGAAATGACGAGTGAAATGCACCATTAAACTTCTAGGGTAGTGCGAACAGAGACCCGATTAGATCATTTTACATTGTGGTTAATATAAGAATTCAGCGAAATTCTATCACATTTGTTCAATTTAAGTCGCTCCTATTTCAGATAGCCTATTGGGCTAAGCGGCATCTCAAAGCGCATGAAATGGCGAGTAACATGCCCTATTAAACTTCTAGGGTAAGGCAAACAGAGACCCGATTACATCATTTTATATTACTGTTAATATAAGAATTCAGCGTAGTTCTATCACATTTGTTCAATTTACGTCGCTCCTGTCTCAGGTAGCGTATTGGGCTAAGCGGCACCTCAAACCGCATGAAATGGCGAGTAAAATGCACTATTAAACTTCTAGTGTAAGGCAAACAGAGACCCGAGTATATCATTTTATATTATGGTTAATTTAAGAATTCAGCGTAATTCTATCACATTTGTTCAATTTACGTCGCTCCTATTTCAGATAGCGTACTGGGCTAAGAGGCATCTCAAAGCGCATGAAATGACGAGTGAAATGCACTATTAAACTTCTAGGGTAGTGCGAACAGAGACCCGAATAGATCATTTTACAGTGTGGTTAATATAAGAATTCAGCGAGATTCTATCACATTTGTTCAATTTACATCGCTCCTATTTCAGATAGCGTATTGGGCTAAGCGGCATCTCAAAGCGCATCAAATGGCGAGTAAAATGCACTATTAAACTTCTAGGGTAGGGCGAACAGAGACACGATTAGATCATTTTATATTACGGTTAATATAAGAATTCAGCGAAATTCTATCACATTCGTTCAATTTACGTCGCTCCTATTTCAGATAGTCTCCTGGGCTAGGCGGCATCGTAAAGTGCGTGGAATGACGAGTGAAATGCACTATTAAACTTCTAGGGTAGGGCGAACAGAGACCCGATTAGATCATTTTATATTATGGTTAATTTAAGAATTCAGCGAAATTCTATCACATTTGTTCAATTTACGTCGCTCCTATTTCAGATAGAGTACTGGGCTAAGCGGCATCTCAAAGCGCACGAAATGGCGAGTAAAATGCAGTACCAAACTTGTAGGGTAAGGCAAACAGAGTTCCGATTAGATCATTTTATGTTATGGTTAATTTAAGAATTCAGCGAAATTCAATCACATTTGTTCAATTTACGTCGCTCCTATTTCAGATAGCCTATTGGGCTAAGCGGCATCTCAAAGTGCATGAAATGGCGAGTAACATGCCCTATTAAACTTCTAGGGTAAGGCAAACAGAGACCCGATTACATCATTTTATATTACGGTTAATATAAGAATTCAGCGTAGTTCTATCACATTTGTTCAATTTACGTCACTCCTATTTCAGATAGCGTACTGGGCTAGGCGTCATCTTAAAGTGCGTGGAATGGCGAGTAAGATGCACTATTAAACTTCAATGATAGGGCAATCAGAGACCCGATTAGATGATTTTATATTTTGTTTAATATAAGAATTCAGCGAAATTCTATCACATTCGTTCAATTTACGTCGCTCCCATTTCAGATAGCGTATTGGGCTAAGAGGCATCTCAAAGCGCATGAAATGACGAGTGAAATGCACCATTAAACTTCAAGGGTAGTGCGAACAGAGACCCGATTAGATCATTTTACATTGTGGTTAATATAAGAATTCAGCGAAATTCTATCACATTTGTTCAATTTAAGTCGCTCCTATTTCAGATAGCCTATTGGGCTAAGCGGCATCTCAAAGCGCATGAAATGGCGAGTAACATGCCCTATTAAACTTCTAGGGTAAGGCAAACAGAGACCCGATTACATCATTTTATATTACTGTTAATATAAGAATTCAGCGTAGTTCTATCACATTTGTTCAATTTACGTCGCTCCTGTCTCAGGTAGCGTATTGGGCTAAGCGGCACCCTAAACCGCATGAAATGGCGAGTAAAATGCACTATTAAACGTCTAGGGTAAGGCAAACAGAGACCCGAGTATATCATTTTATATTATGGTTAATTTAAGAATTCAGCGTAATTCTATCACATTTGTTCAATTTACGTCGCTTCTATTTCAGATAGCGTACTGGGCTAAGAGGCATCTCAAAGCGCATGAAATGACGAGTGAAATGCACTATTAAACTTCTAGGGTAGTGCGAACAGAGACCCGATTAGATCATTTTACATTGTGGTTAATATAAGAATTCAGCGAAATTCTATCACATTTGTTCAATTTAAGTCGCTCTTATTTCAGATAGCCTATTGGGCTAAGCGGCATCTCAAAGCGCATGAAATGGCGAGTAACATGCCCTATTAAACTTCTAGGGTAAGGCAAACAGAGACCCGGTTACATCATTTTATATTACTGTTAATATAAGAATTCAGCGTAGTTCTATCACATTTGTTCAATTTACATCGCTCCTATTTCAGATAGCGTATTGGGCTAAGCGGCATCTCAAAGCGCATGAAATGGCGAGTAAAATGCACTATTAAACTTCTAGGGTAGGGCGAACAGAGACACGATTAGATCATTTTATATTACGGTTAATATAAGAATTCAGCGAAATTCTATCACATTCGTTCAATTTACGTCGCTGCTATTTCAGATAGTCTCCTGGGCTAGGCGGCATCGTAAAGTGCGTGGAATGACGAGTGAAATGCACTATTAAACTTCTAGGGTAGTGCGAACAGAGACCCGATTAGATCATTTTACATTGTGGTTAATATAAGAATTCAGCGAAATTCTAACACATTTGTTCAATTTAAGTCGCTCCTATTTCAGATAGCCTATTGGGCTAAGAGGCACCTCAAAGCGCATGAAATGACGAGTGAAATGCACTATTAAACTTCTAGGGTAGTGCGAACAGAGACCCGATTAGATCATTTTACATTGTGGTTAATATAAGAATTCAGCGAAATTCTATCACATTTGTTCAATTTAAGTCGCTCCTATTTCAGATAGCCTATTGGGCTAAGCGGCATCTCAAAGCGCATGAAATGGCGAGTAACATGCCCTATTAACCTTCTAGGGTAAGGCAAACAGAGACCCGGTTACATCATTTTATATTACTGTTAATATAAGAATTCAGCGTAGTTCTATCACATTTGTTCAATTTACATCGCTCCTATTTCAGATAGCGTATTGGGCTAAGCGGCATCTCAAAGCGCATCAAATGGCGAGTAAAATGCACTATTAAACTTCTAGGGTAGGGCGAACAGAGACACGATTAGATCATTTTATATTACGGTTAATATAAGAATTCAGCGAAATTCTATCACATTCGTTCAATTTACGTCGCTGCTATTTCAGATAGTCTCCTGGGCTAGGCGGCATCGTAAAGTGCGTGGAATGACGAGTGAAATGCACTATTAAACTTCTAGGGTAGGGCGAACAGGGACCCGATTAGATCATTTTATATTATGGTTAATTTAAGAATTCAGCGAAATTCTATCACATTTGTTCAATTTACGTCGCTCCTATTTCAGATAGAGTATTGGGCTAAGCGGCATCTCAAAGCGCACGAAATGGCGAGTAAAATGCAGTACCAAACTTGTAGGGTAAGGCAAACAGAGTCCCGATTAGATCATTTTATGTTATGGTTAATTTAAGAATTCAGCGAAATTCAATCACATTTGTTCAATTTACGTCGCTCCTATTTCAGATAGCCTATTGGGCTAAGCGGCATCTCAAAGCGCATGAAATGGCGAGTAACATGCCGTATTAAACTTCTAGGGTAAGGCAAACAGAGACCCGATTACATCATTTTATATTACGGTTAATATAAGAATTCAGCGTAGTTCTATCACATTTGTGCAATTTACGTCACTCCTATTTCAGATAGCGTGCTGGGCTAGGCGTCATCTTAAAGTGCGTGGAATGGCGAGTAAAATGCACTATTAAACATCAATGATAGGGCAATCAGAGACCCGATTAGATGATTTTATATTTTGTTTAATATAAGAATTTAGCGAAATTCTATCACATTCGTTCAATTTACGTCGCTCCCATTTCAGATAGCGTATTGGGCTAAGAGGCATCTCAAAGCGCATGAAATGACGAGTGAAATGCACCATTAAACTTCTAGGGTAGTGCGAACAGAGACCCGATTAGATCATTTTACATTGTGGTTAATATAAGAATTCAGCGAAATTCTATCACATTTGTTCAATTTAAGTCGCTCCTATGTCAGATAGCCTATTGGGCTAAGCGGCATCTCAAAGCGCATGATATGGCGAGTAACATGCCCTATTAAACTTCTAGGGTAAGGCAAACAGAGACCCGATTACATCATTTTATATTACTGTTAATATAAGAATTCAGCGTAGTTCTATCACATTTGTTCAATTTACGTCGCTCCTGTCTCAGGTAGCGTATTGGGCTAAGCGGCACCTCAAACCGCATGAAATGGCGAGTAAAATGCACTATTAAACTTCTAGGGTAAGGCAAACAGAGACCCGAGTATATCATTTTATATTATGGTTAATTTAAGAATTCAGCGTAATTCTATCACATTTGTTCAATTTACGTCGCTCCTATTTCAGATAGCGTACTGGGCTAAGAGGCATCTCAAAGCGCATGAAATGACGAGTGAAATGCACTATTAAACTTCTAGGGTAGGGCGAACAGAGACACGATTAGATCATTTTATATTACGGTTAATATAAGAGTTCAGCGAAATTCTATCACATTCGTTCAATTTACGTCGCTGCTATTTCAGATAGTCTCCTGGGCTAGGCGGCATCGTAAAGTGCGTGGAATGACGAGTGAAATGCACTATTAAACTTCTAGGGTAGGGCGAACAGGGACCCGATTAGATCATTTTATATTATGGTTAATTTAAGAATTCAGCGAAATTCTATCACATTTGCTCAATTTACGTCGCTCCTATTACAGATAGCGTATTGCGCTAAGCGGCACCTTAAAGCGCATGAAATGGCGAATCAAACATGCTATTAAACTTCTACGATAGGGCAATCGGAGACACGATTAGATCATTTTATATTATTGTTAATATAAGAATTCGGCGTTATTTTATCACATTTGTTCAATTTTCGCTGCCCCCATTTCAGATAGCGTATTGGGCTAGGTTGCATCATAAAGCGCATGAAATGTCGAGTAAAATGCACTATTAAGATTCTAGGGTAGGCCAACAGAGAGCCGATTAGATCATTTTATATTATGTTCAATTTAAGATTTCAGCAAAACTCTATCACATTTGTTCAATTTACGACGCTCCTATTTCAGATAGTATGTTGGGCTAGGCGGCATATTAAAGCGCGTGGAATGACGATTAAAATGCACTACTAACCTCCTATGATAGGGCAATCAGAGATCCGAATAGATCATATTATATTATGTTTAATATAAGGATTCAGCGAAATTCTATCACATTTGTTCAACTTATGTCGCTCCTATTTCAGATAGCGTATTGGGCAAGGCGGCACCTTAAAGCGCATGAAATGACGACTAAAATGCGCTACTAAGCCTCTAGGATAGGGCAATCAGAGGCGCGATTACATCATCTTATGTTATGATTAGTATAAGAATTTAGCGTAACTCTATCAAATTTGTTCAATTTACGTCGCTCCTATTTCAGATACAGTATGGGTCTAAGCGGCATCTTAAAGCGCGAAGAATGACGAGTAGAATGCACTACAAACCTTCTTTGATGGGGCAATCGATGACCCGATTAGATCATTTTACATTATGGTTAATATAAGGATTCAGCGGAATTCTATCACATTTGTTCAATTTACGTCGCTCCTATTTCAGATAGCGTATTGGGCTAGGCGGCACCTCACAGCGCATGAAATGGCGAGTAAGATGCACTATTAAATTTCTATGATAGGGCAATCAAAGACCCGATTAGATGATTTTAAATTATGGTTAATATAAGAATTCAGCGAAATTCTATCACATTTATTCAATTTACGTCGCTCCTATTTCAGATAGCGTATTGGGCTAGGCGGCACCTTAAACCGGATGAAATGGCGAGTTAAATGCAGTGTTAAACTTGTGTGATAGGACAATCAGAGACCCGAATAGATCGTATTACATTATGGTTAATATAAGAATTCTGCGTAATTCTATCACGTTTGTTCAATTTACATAGCTCCAATTTCAGATAGCGTATTGGGCTGGGCGGCATCTTAAAGCGCATGTAATGTCTAGTAAAATGCACTACCAAACTTCTATGATACGGCAATCAGAGGACCGATTAGATCATTTTATATTATTGTTAATATAAGAATTCAACGTAATTTGATCACATTTGTTCAATTTATGTCGCTGCAATTTCAGATAGCGTATTGGGCTAGGCGGCACCTTAAAGCGCATGAAATGACGAGCAAAATGCAGTATTAAACTTCTATGATAGGGCAATCAAAGACCCGATTAGATGATTTTAAATTATGGTTAATATAAGAATTCAGCGAAATTCTATCACATTTATTCAATTTACGTCGCTCCTATTTCAGATAGCGTATTGAGCTGAGCGGCACCTTAAAGCGCATGAAATGACGAATAAAATGCACTGTTAAACTTCTATGATAGGGCAATCAGAGGTCTGATTAGATCAATTTATATTATGGTTAATATAAGAATTCAGCGTAATTCTATCACATTTGTTCAATTTACGTCGCTCCTATTTCAGATAGCGTATTGGGATAGGCGGCATCTTAAAGCGCATGGAATGTCGGGTAAAATGCACTATTAAACATCTATGATAGGGCAATCAGAGACCCGATTAGATCATTCTATATTATGGTTAATATAAGAATTCTACGTAATTCTATCACATGTGTTCAATTTAAGACGCTCCTATTTCAGATAGCGTGTTGTGCTAAGCGGCACCTTAAAGCGCATGAAATGCCGAGCAAAATGCACTATTAAACTTCTAGGGTAGGGCAAACAGAGTCCCGATTAGATCATTTTATATTATGGTTAATTTAAGAATTTAGTGAAATGCTATCACATTTGATCAATTTACGTCGCTCCTATTTCAGATAGCGTATCGGGCTAAGCGGCAGCTTAAAGCGCATGGAATGTCGGGTAAAATGCACTATTAAACTACTATGACAGGGCAATCCGAGACCCGATTAGATAATTCTATATTATGGTTAATATAAGAATTCTACGTAATTCTATCACACTTGTTCAATTTAAGACGCTCCTATTTCAGATAGCGTATTGGGCGAGGCGGCATCTCAAAGCGCATGAAATGTCGAGTAAAATGCACAACTAAACTTCTCGGATAGGGCAAACAGAGACCCGATTAGATCATTTTATATTATAGTTAATTTAAGAATTCAGCGAAACTCTATCACACTCGTTCATTTTACGTAGCTCCAATTTCAGATAGCGTATTGGGCTGAGCGGCACCTTAAAGCGCATGAAATGACGAATAAAATGCACTACTAAACTTCTTTGATGGGGCAATCAGAGACCCGACCAGATCATTTTATATTATGGTTAATTTAAGAATTCAGCGTAATTCCTTCACATTTGTTCAATTTACGTAGCTCCAATTTCAGATAACGTATTGGGCTAAGCGGCATCTTAAAGTGCTTGGAATGGCGAGTAAAATGAACTATTAAACTTCAATGATAGGGCAATCAGAGACCCGATTAGATGATTTTATATTTTGTTTAATATAAGAATTCAGCGAAATTCTATCACATTCGTTCAATTTACGTCGCTCCCATTTCAGATAGCGTATTGGGCTAAGAGGCATCTCAAAGCGCATGAAATGACGAGTGAAATGCACTATTAAACTTCTAGGGTAGTGCGAACAGAGACCCGATTAGATCATTTTACATTGTGGTTAATATAAGAATTCAGCGAAATTCTATCACATTCGTTCAATTTAAGTCGCTCCTATTTCAGATAGCCTATTGGGCTAAGCGGCATCTCAAAGCGCATGAAATGGCGAGTAACATGCCCTATTAAACTTCTAGGGTAAGGCAAACAGAGACCCGATTACATCATTTTATATTACTGTTAATATAAGAATTCAGCGTAGTTCTATCACATTTGTTCAATTTACGTCGCTCCTGTCTCAGGTAGCGTACTGGGCTAAGCGGCACCTCAAACCGCATGAAATGGCGAGTAAAATGCACTATTAAACTTCTAGGGTAAGGCAAACAGAGACCCGAGTATATCATTTTATATTAAGGTTAATTTAAGAATTCAGCGTAATTCTATCACATTTGTTCAATTTACGTCGCTCCTATTTCAGATAGCGTACTGGGCTAAGAGGCATCTCAAAGCGCATGAAATGACGAGTGAAATGCACTATTAAACTTCTAGGGTAGTGCGAACAGAGACCCGATTAGATCATTTTACATTGTGGTTAATATAAGAATTCAGCGAAATTCCATCACATTTGTTCAATTTAAGTCGCTCCTATTTCAGATAGCCTATTGGGCTAAGCGGCATCTCAAAGCGCATGAAATGGCGAGTAACATGCCCTATTAAACTTCTAGGGTAAGGCAAACAGAGACCCGGTTACATCATTTTATATTACTGTTAATATAAGAATTCAGCGTAGTTCTATCACATTTGTTCAATTTACATCGCTCCTATTTCAGATAGCGTATTGGGCTAAGCGGCATCTCAAAGCGCATCAAATGGCGAGTAAAATGCACTATTAAACTTCTAGGGTAGGGCGAACAGAGACACGATTAGATCATTTTATATTACGGTTAATATAAGAGTTCAGCGAAATTCTATCACATTCGTTCAATTTACGTCGCTGCTATTTCAGATAGTCTCCTGGGCTAGGCGGCATCGTAAAGTGCGTGGAATGACGAGTGAAATGCACTATTAAACTTCTAGGGTAGGGCGAACAGGGACCCGATTAGATCATTTTATATTATGGTTAATTTAAGAATTCAGCGAAATTCTATCACATTTGTTCAATTTACGTCGCTCCTATTTCAGATAGAGTATTGGGCTAAGCGGCATCTCAAAGCGCACGAAATGGCGAGTAAAATGCAGTACCAAACTTGTAGGGTAAGGCAAACAGAGTCCCGATTAGATCATTTTATGTTATGGTTAATTTAAGAATTCAGCGAAATTCAATCACATTTGTTCAATTTACGTCGCTCCTATTTCAGATAGCCTATTGGGCTAAGCGGCATCTCAAAGCGCATGAAATGGCGAGTAACATGCCCTATTAAACTTCTAGGGTAAGGCAAACAGATACCCGATTACATCATTTTATATTACGGTTAATATAAGAATTCAGCGTAGTTCTATCACATTTGTTCAATTTACGTCACTCCTATTTCAGATAGCGTGCTGGGCTAGGCGTCATCTTAAAGTGCGTGGAATGGCGAGTAAAATGCACTATTAAACATCAATGATAGGGCAATCAGAGACCCGATTAGATGATTTTATATTTTGTTTAATATAAGAATTTAGCGAAATTCTATCACATTCGTTCAATTTACGTCGCTCCCATTTCAGATAGCGTATTGGGCTAAGAGGCATCTCAAAGCGCATGAAATGACGAGTGAAATGCACCATTAAACTTCTAGGGTAGTGCAAACAGAGACCCGATTAGATCATTTTACATTGTGGTTAATATAAGAATTCAGCGAAATTCCATCACATTTGTTCAATTTAAGTCGCTCCTATTTCAGATAGCCTATTGGGCTAAGCGGCATCTCAAAGCGCATGAAATGGCGAGTAACATGCCCTATTAAACTTCTAGGGTAAGGCAAACAGAGACCCGGTTACATCATTTTATATTACTGTTAATATAAGAATTCAGCGTAGTTCTATCACATTTGTTCAATTTACATCGCTCCTATTTCAGATAGCGTATTGGGCTAAGCGGCATCTCAAAGCGCATCAAATGGCGAGTAAAATGCACTATTAAACTTCTAGGGTAGGGCGAACAGAGACACGATTAGATCATTTTATATTACGGTTAATATAAGAATTCAGCGAAATTCTATCACATTCGTTCAATTTACGTCGCTGCTATTTCGGATAGTCTCCTGGGCTAGGCGGCATCGTAAAGTGCGTGGAATGACGAGTGAAATGCACTATTAAACTTCGAGGGTAGGGCGAACAGGGACCCGATTAGATCATTTTATATTATGGTTAATTTAAGAATTCAGCGAAATTCTATCACATTTGTTCAATTTACGTCGCTCCTATTTCAGATAGAGTATTGGGCTAAGCGGCATCTGAAAGCGCACGAAATGGCGAGTAAAATGCAGTACCAAACTTGTAGGGTAAGGCAAACAGAGTCCCGATTAGATCATTTTATGTTATGATTAATTTAAGAATTCAGCGAAATTCAATCACATTTGTTCAATTTACGTCGCTCCTATTTCAGATAGCCTATTGGGCTAAGCGGCATCTCAAAGCGCATGAAATGGCGAGTAACATGCCCTATTAAACTTCTAGGGTAAGGCAAACAGAGACCCGATTACATCATTTTATATTACGGTTAATATAAGAATTCAGCGTAGTTCTATCACATTTGTTCAATTTACGTCACTCCTATTTCAGATAGCGTGCTGGGCTAGGCGTCATCTTAAAGTGCGTGGAATGGCGAGTAAAATGCACTATTAAACATCAATGATAGGGCAATCAGAGACCCGATTAGATGATTTTATATTTTGTTTAATATAAGAATTTAGCGAAATTCTATCACATTCGTTCAATTTACGTCGCTCCCATTTCAGATAGCGTATTGGGCTAAGAGGCATCTCAAAGCGCATGAAATGACGAGTGAAATGCACCAGTAAACTTCTAGGGTAGTGCAAACAGAGACCCGATTAGATCATTTTACATTGTGGTTAATATAAGAATTCAGCGAAATTCTATCACATTTGTTCAATTTAAGTCGCTCCTATTTCAGATAGCCTATTGGGATAAGCGGCATCTCAAAGCGCATGAAATGGCGAGTAAGATGCCCTATTAAATTTCTAGGGTAAGGCAAACAGAGACCCGATTACATCATTTTATATTACTGTTAATATAAGAATTCAGCGTAGTTCTATCACATTTGTTCAAGTTACGTCGCTCCTGTCTCAGGTAGCGTATTGGGCTAAGCGGCACCTCAAACCGCATGAAATGGCGAGTAAAATGCACTACTAAACTTCTAGGGTAAGGCAAACAGAGACCCGAGTATATCATTTTATATTATGGTTAATTTAAGAATTCAGCGTAATTCTATCACATTTGTTCAATTTACGTCGCTCCTATTTCAGATAGCGTACTGGGCTAAGAGGCATCTCAAAGCGCATGAAATGACGAGTGAAATGCACTATTAAACTTCTAGGGTAGGGCGAACAGAGACACGATTAGATCATTTTATATTACGGTTAATATAAGAGTTCAGCGAAATTCTATCACATTCGTTCAATTTACGTCGCTGCTATTTCAGATAGTCTCCTGGGCTAGGCGGCATCGTAAAGTGCGTGGAATGACGAGTGAAATGCACTATTAAACTTCTAGGGTAGGGCGAACAGGGACCCGATTAGATCATTTTATATTATGGTTAATTTAAGAATTCAGCGAAATTCTATCACATTTGTTCAATTTACGTCGCTCCTATTTCAGATAGAGTATTGGGCTAAGCGGCATCTCAAAGCGCACGAAATGGCGAGTAAAATGCAGTACCAAACTTGTAGGGTAAGGCAAACAGAGTCCCGATTAGATCATTTTATGTTATGGTTAATTTAAGAATTCAGCGAAATTCAATCACATTTGTTCAATTTACGTCGCTCCTATTTCAGATAGCCTATTGGGCTAAGCGGCATCTCAAAGCGCATGAAATGGCGAGTAACATGCCCTATTAAACTTCTAGGGTAAGGCAAACAGATACCCGATTACATCATTTTATATTACGGTTAATATAAGAATTCAGCGTAGTTCTATCACATTTGTTCAATTTACGTCACTCCTATTTCAGATAGCGTGCTGGGCTAGGCGTCATCTTAAAGTGCGTGGAATGGCGAGTAAAATGCACTATTAAACATCAATGATAGGGCAATCAGAGACCCGATTAGATGATTTTATATTTTGTTTAATATAAGAATTTAGCGAAATTCTATCACATTCGTTCAATTTACGTCGCTCCCATTTCAGATAGCGTATTGGGCTAAGAGGCATCTCAAAGCGCATGAAATGACGAGTGAAATGCACCATTAAACTTCTAGGGTAGTGCAAACAGAGACCCGATTAGATCATTTTACATTGTGGTTAATATAAGAATTCAGCGAAATTCTATCACATTTGTTCAATTTAAGTCGCTCCTATTTCAGATAGCCTATTGGGATAAGCGGCATCTCAAAGCGCATGAAATGGCGAGTAAGATGCCCTATTAAACTTCTAGGGTAAGGCAAACAGAGACCCGATTACATCATTTTATATTACTGTTAATATAAGAATTCAGCGTAGTTCTATCACATTTGTTCAAGTTACGTCGCTCCTGTCTCAGGTAGCGTATTGGGCTAAGCGGCATCTCAAACCGCATGAAATGGCGAGTAAAATGCACTATTAAACTTCTAGGGTAAGGCAAACAGAGACCCGAGTATATCATTTTATATTATGGTTAATTTAAGAATTCAGCGTAATTCTATCACATTTGTTCAATTTACGTCGCTCCTATTTCAGATAGCGTACTGGGCTAAGAGGCATCTCAAAGCGCATGAAATGACGAGTGAAATGCACTATTAAACTTCTAGGGTAGGGCGAACAGAGACACGATTAGATCATTTTATATTACGGTTAATATAAGAGTTCAGCGAAATTCTATCACATTCGTTCAATTTACGTCGCTGCTATTTCAGATAGTCTCCTGGGCTAGGCGGCATCGTAAAGTGCGTGGAATGACGAGTGAAATGCACTATTAAACTTCTAGGGTAGGGCGAACAGGGACCCGATTAGATCATTTTATATTATGGTTAATTTAAGAATTCAGCGAAATTCTATCACATTTGTTCAATTTACGTCGCTCCTATTTCAGATAGCGTACTGGGCTAAGAGGCATCTCAAAGCGCATGAAATGACGAGTGAAATGCACTATTAAACTTCTAGGGTAGTGCGAACAGAGACCCGAATAGATCATTTTACAGTGTGGTTAATATAAGAATTCAGCGAGATTCTATCACATTTGTTCAATTTACATTGCTCCTATTTCAGATAGCGTATTGGGCTAAGCGGCATCTCAAAGCGCATCAAATGGCGAGTAAAATGCACTATTAAACTTCTAGGGTAGGGCGAACAGAGACACGATTAGATCATTTTATATTACGGTTAATATAAGAATTCAGCGAAATTCTATCACATTCGTTCAATTTACGTCGCTCCTATTTCAGATAGTCTCCTGGGCTAGGCGGCATCGTAAAGTGCGTGGAATGACGAGTGAAATGCACTATTAAACTTCTAGGGTAGGGCGAACAGAGACCCGATTAGATCATTTTATATTATGGTTAATTTAAGAATTCAGCGAAATTCTATCACATTTGTTCAATTTACGTCGCTCCTATTTCAGATAGAGTATTGGGCTAAGCGGCATCTCAAAGCGCACGAAATGGCGAGTAAAATGCAGTACCAAACTTGTAGGGTAAGGCAAACAGAGTTCCGATTAGATCATTTTATGTTATGGTTAATTTAAGAATTCAGCGAAATTCAATCACATTTGTTCAATTTACGTCGCTCCTATTTCAGATAGCCTATTGGGCTAAGCGGCATCTCAAAGTGCATGAAATGGCGAGTAACATGCCCTATTAAACTTCTAGGGTAAGGCAAACAGAGACCCGATTACATCATTTTATATTACGGTTAATATAAGAATTCAGCGTAGTTCTATCACATTTGTTCAATTTACGTCGCTCCTGTCTCAGGTAGCGTGCTGGGCTAGGCGTCATCTTAAAGTGCGTGGAATGGCGAGTAAAATGCACTATTAAACATCAATGATAGGGCAATCAGAGACCCGATTAGATGATTTTATATTTTGTTTAATATAAGAATTTAGCGAAATTCTATCACATTCGTTCAATTTACGTCGCTCCCATTTCAGATAGCGTATTGGGCTAAGAGGCATCTCAAAGCGCATGAAATGACGAGTGAAATGCACCATTAAACTTCTAGGGTAGTGCAAACAGAGACCCGATTAGATCATTTTACATTGTGGTTAATATAAGAATTCAGCGAAATTCTATCACATTTGTTCAATTTAAGTCGCTCCTATTTCAGATAGCCTATTGGGATAAGCGGCATCTCAAAGCGCATGAAATGGCGAGTAAGATGCCCTATTAAACTTCTAGGGTAAGGCAAACAGAGACCCGATTACATCATTTTATATTACTGTTAATATAAGAATTCAGCGTAGTTCTATCACATTTGTTCAAGTTACGTCGCTCCTGTCTCAGGTAGCGTATTGGGCTAAGCGGCATCTCAAACCGCATGAAATGGCGAGTAAAATGCACTATTAAACTTCTAGGGTAAGGCAAACAGAGACCCGAGTATATCATTTTATATTATGGTTAATTTAAGAATTCAGCGTAATTCTATCACATTTGTTCAATTTACGTCGCTCCTATTTCAGATAGCGTACTGGGCTAAGAGGCATCTCAAAGCGCATGAAATGACGAGTGAAATGCACTATTAAACTTCTAGGGTAGGGCGAACAGAGACACGATTAGATCATTTTATATTACGGTTAATATAAGAGTTCAGCGAAATTCTATCACATTCGTTCAATTTACGTCGCTGCTATTTCAGATAGTCTCCTGGGCTAGGCGGCATCGTAAAGTGCGTGGAATGACGAGTGAAATGCACTATTAAACTTCTAGGGTAGGGCGAACAGGGACCCGATTAGATCATTTTATATTATGGTTAATTTAAGAATTCAGCGAAATTCTATCACATTTGTTCAATTTACGTCGCTCCTATTTCAGATAGCGTACTGGGCTAAGAGGCATCTCAAAGCGCATGAAATGACGAGTGAAATGCACTATTAAACTTCTAGGGTAGTGCGAACAGAGACCCGAATAGATCATTTTACAGTGTGGTTAATATAAGAATTCAGCGAGATTCTATCACATTTGTTCAATTTACATCGCTCCTATTTCAGATAGCGTATTGGGCTAAGCGGCATCTCAAAGCGCATCAAATGGCGAGTAAAATGCACTATTAAACTTCTAGGGTAGGGCGAACAGAGACACGATTAGATCATTTTATATTACGGTTAATATAAGAATTCAGCGAAATTCTATCACATTCGTTCAATTTACGTCGCTCCTATTTCAGATAGTCTCCTGGGCTAGGCGGCATCGTAAAGTGCGTGGAATGACGAGTGAAATGCACTATTAAACTTCTAGGGTAGGGCGAACAGAGACCCGATTAGATCATTTTATATTATGGTTAATTTAAGAATTCAGCGAAATTCTATCACATTTGTTCAATTTACGTCGCTCCTATTTCAGATAGAGTATTGGGCTAAGCGGCATCTCAAAGCGCACGAAATGGCGAGTAAAATGCAGTACCAAACTTGTAGGGTAAGGCAAACAGAGTTCCGATTAGATCATTTTATGTTATGGTTAATTTAAGAATTCAGCGAAATTCAATCACATTTGTTCAATTTACGTCGCTCCTATTTCAGATAGCCTATTGGGCTAAGCGGCATCTCAAAGCGCATGAAATGGCGAGTAACATGCCCTATTAAACTTCTAGGGTAAGGCAAACAGAGACCCGATTACATCATTTTATATTACGGTTAATATAAGAATTCAGCGTAGTTCTATCACATTTGTTCAATTTACGTCACTCCTATTTCAGATAGCGTACTGGGCTAGGCGTCATCTTAAAGTGCGTGGAATGGCGAGTAAGATGCACTATTAAACTTCAATGATAGGGCAATCAGAGACCCGATTAGATGATTTTATATTTTGTTTAATATAAGAATTCAGCGAAATTCTATCACATTCGTTCAATTTACGTCGCTCCCATTTCAGATAGCGTATTGGGCTAAGAGGCATCTCAAAGCGCATGAAATGACGAGTGAAATGCACCATTAAACTTCAAGGGTAGTGCGAACAGAGACCCGATTAGATCATTTTACATTGTGGTTAATATAAGAATTCAGCGAAATTCTATCACATTTGTTCAATTTAAGTCGCTCCTATTTCAGATAGCCTATTGGGCTAAGCGGCATCTCAAAGCGCATGAAATGGCGAGTAACATGCCGTATTAAACTTCTAGGGTAAGGCAAACAGAGACCCGATTACATCATTTTATATTACTGTTAATATAAGAATTCAGCGTAGTTCTATCACATTTGTTCAATTTACGTCGCTCCTGTCTCAGGTAGCGTATTGGGCTAAGCGGCACCCTAAACCGCATGAAATGGCGAGTAAAATGCACTATTAAACGTCTAGGGTAAGGCAAACAGAGACCCGAGTATATCATTTTATATTATGGTTAATTTAAGAATTCAGCGTAATTCTATCACATTTGTTCAATTTACGTCGCTTCTATTTCAGATAGCGTACTGGGCTAAGAGGCATCTCAAAGCGCATGAAATGACGAGTGAAATGCACTATTAAACTTCTAGGGTAGTGCGAACAGAGACCCGATTAGATCATTTTACATTGTGGTTAATATAAGAATTCAGCGAAATTCTATCACATTTGTTCAATTTAAGTCGCTCTTATTTCAGATAGCCTATTGGGCTAAGCGGCATCTCAAAGCGCATGAAATGGCGAGTAACATGCCCTATTAAACTTCTAGGGTAAGGCAAACAGAGACCCGGTTACATCATTTTATATTACTGTTAATATAAGAATTCAGCGTAGTTCTATCACATTTGTTCAATTTACATCGCTCCTATTTCAGATAGCGTATTGGGCTAAGCGGCATCTCAAAGCGCATCAAATGGCGAGTAAAATGCACTATTAAACTTCTAGGGTAGGGCGAACAGAGACACGATTAGATCATTTTATATTACGGTTAATATAAGAATTCAGCGAAATTCTATCACATTCGTTCAATTTACGTCGCTGCTATTTCAGATAGTCTCCTGGGCTAGGCGGCATCGTAAAGTGCGTGGAATGACGAGTGAAATGCACTATTAAACTTCTAGGGTAGTGCGAACAGAGACCCGATTAGATCATTTTACATTGTGGTTAATATAAGAATTCAGCGAAATTCTAACACATTTGTTCAATTTAAGTCGCTCCTATTTCAGATAGCCTATTGGGCTAAGAGGCACCTCAAAGCGCATGAAATGACGAGTGAAATGCACTATTAAACTTCTAGGGTAGTGCGAACAGAGACCCGATTAGATCATTTTACATTGTGGTTAATATAAGAATTCAGCGAAATTCTATCACATTTGTTCAATTTAAGTCGCTCCTATTTCAGATAGCCTATTGGGCTAAGCGGCATCTCAAAGCGCATGAAATGGCGAGTAACATGCCCTATTAACCTTCTAGGGTAAGGCAAACAGAGACCCGGTTACATCATTTTATATTACTGTTAATATAAGAATTCAGCGTAGTTCTATCACATTTGTTCAATTTACATCGCTCCTATTTCAGATAGCGTATTGGGCTAAGCGGCATCTCAAAGCGCATCAAATGGCGAGTAAAATGCACTATTAAACTTCTAGGGTAGGGCGAACAGAGACACGATTAGATCATTTTATATTACGGTTAATATAAGAATTCAGCGAAATTCTATCACATTCGTTCAATTTACGTCGCTGCTATTTCAGATAGTCTCCTGGGCTAGGCGGCATCGTAAAGTGCGTGGAATGACGAGTGAAATGCACTATTAAACTTCTAGGGTAGGGCGAACAGGGACCCGATTAGATCATTTTATATTATGGTTAATTTAAGAATTCAGCGAAATTCTATCACATTTGTTCAATTTACGTCGCTCCTATTTCAGATAGAGTATTGGGCTAGCGGCATCTCAAAGCGCACGAAATGGCGAGTAAAATGCAGTACCAAACTTGTAGGGTAAGGCAAACAGAGTCCCGATTAGATCATTTTATGTTATGGTTAATTTAAGAATTCAGCGAAATTCAATCACATTTGTTCAATTTACGTCGCTCCTATTTCAGATAGCCTATTGGGCTAAGCGGCATCTCAAAGCGCATGAAATGGCGAGTAACATGCCCTATTAAACTTCTAGGGTAAGGTAAACAGAGACCCGATTACATCATTTTATATTACGGTTAATATAAGAATTCAGCGTAGTTCTATCACATTTGTTCAATTTACGTCACTCCTATTTCAGATAGCGTGCTGGGCTAGGCGTCATCTTAAAGTGCGTGGAATGGCGAGTAAAATGCACTATTAAACTTCAATGATAGGGCAATCAGAGACCCGATTAGATGATTTTATATTTTGTTTAATATAAGAATTTAGCGAAATTCTATCACATTCGTTCAATTTACGTCGCTCCCATTTCAGATAGCGTATAGGGCTAAGAGGCATCTCAAAGCGCATGAAATGACGAGTGAAATGCACCATTAAACTTCTAGGGTAGTGCGAACAGAGACCCGATTAGATCATTTTACATTGTGGTTAATATAAGAATTCAGCGAAATTCTATCACATTTGTTCAATTTAAGTCGCTCCTATTTCAGATAGCCTATTGGGCTAAGCGGCATCTCAAAGCGCATGAAATGGCGAGTAACATGCCCTATTAAACTTCTAGGGTAAGGCAAACAGAGACCCGATTACATCATTTTATATTACTGTTAATATAAGAATTCAGCGTAGTTCTATCACATTTGTTCAATTTACGTCGCTCCTGTCTCAGGTAGCGTATTGGGCTAAGCGGCACCTCAAACCGCATGAAATGGCGAGTAAAATGCACTATTAAACTTCTAGGGTAAGGCAAACAGAGACCCGAGTATATCATTTTATATTATGGTTAATTTAAGAATTCAGCGTAATTCTATCACATTTGTTCAATTTACGTCGCTCCTATTTCAGATAGCGTACTGGGCTAAGAGGCATCTCAAAGCGCATGAAATGACGAGTGAAATGCACTATTAAACTTCTAGGGTAGTGCGAACAGAGACCCGATTAGATCATTTTACATTGTGGTTAATATAAGAATTCAGCGAAATTCTATCACATTTGTTCAATTTAAGTCGCTCTTATTTCAGATAGCCTATTGGGCTAAGCGGCA
Source organism: Macropis europaea (assembly GCA_916610135.2). NCBI lineage: Eukaryota > Metazoa > Arthropoda > Insecta > Hymenoptera > Melittidae > Macropis > Macropis europaea. The sequence goes on along the minus strand of CAKAJE020001202.1, from coordinate 2,928,041 downwards.
TCTCAAAGCGCATGAAATGGCGAGTAACATGCCCTATTAAACTTCTAGGGTAAGGCAAACAGAGACCCGGTTACATCATTTTATATTACTGTTAATATAAGAATTCAGCGTAGTTCTATCACATTTGTTCAATTTACATCGCTCCTATTTCAGATAGCGTATTGGGCTAAGCGGCATCTCAAAGCGCATCAAATGGCGAGTAAAATGCACTATTAAACTTCTAGGGTAGGGCGAACAGAGACACGATTAGATCATTTTATATTACGGTTAATATAAGAATTCAGCGAAATTCTATCACATTTGTTCAATTTAAGTCGCTCCTATTTCAGATAGCCTATTGGGCTAAGAGGCATCTCAAAGCGCATGAAATGACGAGTGAAATGCACTATTAAACTTCTAGGGTAGTGCGAACAGAGACCCGATTAGATCATTTTACATTGTGGTTAATATAAGAATTCAGCGAAATTCTATCACATTTGTTCAATTTAAGTCGCTCCTATTTCAGATAGCCTATTGGGCTAAGCGGCATCTCAAAGCGCATGAAATGGCGAGTAACATGCCCTATTAACCTTCTAGGGTAAGGCAAACAGAGACCCGGTTACATCATTTTATATTACTGTTAATATAAGAATTCAGCGTAGTTCTATCACATTTGTTCAATTTACATCGCTCCTATTTCAGATAGCGTATTGGGCTAAGCGGCATCTCAAAGCGCATCAAATGGCGAGTAAAATGCACTATTAAACTTCTAGGGTAGGGCGAACAGAGACACGATTAGATCATTTTATATTACGGTTAATATAAGAATTCAGCGAAATTCTATCACATTCGTTCAATTTACGTCGCTGCTATTTCAGATAGTCTCCTGGGCTAGGCGGCATCGTAAAGTGCGTGGAATGACGAGTGAAATGCACTATTAAACTTCTAGGGTAGGGCGAACAGGGACCCGATTAGATCATTTTATATTATGGTTAATTTAAGAATTCAGCGAAATTCTATCACATTTGTTCAATTTACGTCGCTCCTATTTCAGATAGAGTATTGGGCTAAGCGGCATCTCAAAGCGCACGAAATGGCGAGTAAAATGCAGTACCAAACTTGTAGGGTAAGGCAAACAGAGTCCCGATTAGATCATTTTATGTTATGGTTAATTTAAGAATTCAGCGAAATTCAATCACATTTGTTCAATTTACGTCGCTCCTATTTCAGATAGCCTATTGGGCTAAGCGGCATCTCAAAGCGCATGAAATGGCGAGTAACATGCCCTATTAAACTTCTAGGGTAAGGTAAACAGAGACCCGATTACATCATTTTATATTACGCTTAATATAAGAATTCAGCGTAGTTCTATCACATTTGTTCAATTTACGTCACTCCTATTTCAGATAGCGTGCTGGGCTAGGCGTCATCTTAAAGTGCGTGGAATGGCGAGTAAAATGCACTATTAAACTTCAATGATAGGGCAATCAGAGACCCGATTAAATGATTTTATATTTTGTTTAATATAAGAATTTAGCGAAATTCTATCACATTCGTTCAATTTACGTCGCTCCCATTTCAGATAGCGTATTGGGCTAAGAGGCATCTCAAAGCGCATGAAATGAAGAGTGAAATGCACCATTAAACTTCTAGGGTAGTGCGAACAGAGACCCGATTAGATCATTTTACATTGTGGTTAATATAAGAATTCAGCGAAATTCTATCACATTTGTTCAATTTAAGTCGCTCCTATTTCAGATAGCCTATTGGGCTAAGCGGCATCTCAAAGCGCATGAAATGGCGAGTAACATGCCCTATTAAACTTCTAGGGTAAGGCAAACAGAGACCCGATTACATCATTTTATATTACTGTTAATATAAGAATTCAGCGTAGTTCTATCACATTTGTTCAATTTACGTCGCTCCTGTCTCAGGTAGCGTATTGGGCTAAGCGGCACCTCAAACCGCATGAAATGGCGAGTAAAATGCACTATTAAACTTCTAGGGTAAGGCAAACAGAGACCCGAGTATATCATTTTATATTATGGTTAATTTAAGAATTCAGCGTAATTCTATCACATTTGTCAATTTACGTCGCTCCTATTTCAGATAGCGTACTGGGCTAAGAGGCATCTCAAAGCGCATGAAATGACGAGTGAAATGCACTATTAATCTCCTAGGGTAGTGCGAACAGAGACCCGATTAGATCATTTTACAGTGTGGTTAATATAAGAATTCAGCGAAATTCTATCACATTTGTTCAATTTACATCGCTCCTATTTCAGATAGCGTATTGGGCTAAGCGGCATCTCAAAGCGCATCAAATGGCGAGTAAAATGAACTATTAAACTTCTAGGGTAGGGCGAACAGAGACACGATTAGATCATTTTATATTACGGTTAATATAAGAATTCAGCGAAATTCTATCACATTCGTTCAATTTACGTCGCTCCTATTTCAGAGAGTCTCCTGGGCTAGGCGGCATCGTAAAGTGCGTGGAATGACGAGTGAAATGCACTATTAAACTTCTAGGGTAGGGCAATCAGAGACCCGATTAGATGATTTTATATTTTGTTTAATATAAGAATTTAGCGAAATTCTATCACATTCGTTCAATTTACGTCGCTCCCATTTCAGATAGCGTATTGGGCTAAGAGGCATCTCAAAGCGCATGAAATGACGAGTGAAATGCACCATTAAACTTCTAGGGTAGTGCGAACAGAGACCCGATTAGATCATTTTACATTGTGGTTAATATATGAATTCAGCGAAATTCTATCACATTTGTTCAATTTAAGTCGCTCCTATTTCAGATAGCCTATTGGGCTAAGCGGCATCTCAAAGCGCATGAAATGGCGAGTAACATGCCCTATTAAACTTCTAGGGTAAGGCAAACAGAGACCCGATTACATCATTTTATATTACTGTTAATATAAGAATTCAGCGTAGTTCTATCACATTTGTTCAATTTACGTCGCTCCTGTCTCAGGTAGCGTATTGGGCTAAGCGGCACCTCAAACCGCATGAAATGGCGAGTAAAATGCACTATTAAACTTCTAGGGTAAGGCAAACAGAGACCCGAGTATATCATTTTATATTATGGTTAATTTAAGAATTCAGCGTAATTCTATCACATTTGTTCAATTTACGTCGCTCCTATTTCAGATAGCGTACTGGGCTAAGAGGCATCTCAAAGCGCATGAAATGACGAGTGAAATGCACTATTAAACTTCTAGGGTAGTGCGAACAGAGACCCGATTAGATCATTTTACAGTGTGGTTAATATAAGAATTCAGCGAAATTCTATCACATTTGTTCAATTTACATCGCTCCTATTTCAGATAGCGTATTGGGCTAAGCGGCATCTCAAAGCGCATCAAATGGCGAGTAAAATGCACTATTAAACTTCTAGGGTAGGGCGAACAGAGACACGATTAGATCATTTTATATTACGGTTAATATAAGAATTCAGCGTAGTTCTATCACATTCGTTCAATTTACGTCGCTCCTATTTCAGATAGTCTCCTGGGCTAGGCGGCATCGTAAAGTGCGTGGAATGACGAGTGAAATGCACTATTAAACTTCTAGGGTAGGGCGAACAGAGACCCGATTAGATCATTTTATATTATCGTTAATTTAAGAATTCAGCGAAATTCTATCACATTTGTTCAATTTACGTCGCTCCTATTTCAGATAGAGTATTGGGCTAAGCGGCATCTCAAAGCGCACGAAATGGCGAGTAAAATGCAGTACCAAACTTGTAGGGTAAGGCAAACAGAGTTCCGATTAGATCATTTTATGTTATGGTTAATTTAAGAATTCAGCGAAATTCAATCACATTTGTTCAATTTACGTCGCTCCTATTTCAGATAGCCTATTGGGCTAAGCGGCATCTCAAAGCGCATGAAATGGCGAGTAACATGCCCTATTAAACTTCTAGGGTAAGGCAAACAGAGACCCGATTACATCATTGTATATTACGGTTAATATAAGAATTCAGCGTAGTTCTATCACATTTGTTCAATTTACGTCACTCCTATTTCAGATAGCGTACTGGGCTAGGCGTCATCTTAAAGTGCGTGGAATGGCGAGTAAAATGCACTATTAAACTTCAATGATAGGGCAATCAGAGACCCGATTAGATGATTTTATATTTTGTTTAATATAAGAATTCAGCGAAATTCTATCACATTCGTTCAATTTACGTCGCTCCCATTTCAGATAGCGTATTGGGCTAAGCGGCACCTCAAAATGCATGAAGTGGCGAGTAAAATGCACTATCGGACTTCTAGGGTAAGGCAAACAGAGACCCGATGAGATCATTTTATATTATGGTTAATTTAAGAATTCAGCGCAATTCTATCACATTTGTTCAATTTACGTCGCTCCTATTTCAGATAGCGTATTGGGCTAAGCGGCATCTCAAAGCGCATGAAGTGACGAGTACGATGCACTATGAAACTTCTAGGGTAGGGCAAACAGAGACCCGATTAGATCACTTTATATTATGGTTAATTTAACAATTCAGCGAAATTCTATCACATTTGTTCAATTTACGTCGCTCCTATTTCAGATAGCGTATTGGGCTAAGCGGCATCTCACAGCGCACGGAATGGCGAGTAAAATGCAATATGAACCTTCTAGGGTAGGGCGAACAGAGACCCGATTAGATCATTTTACATTATGGTTAATATAAGGATTCAGCGGAATTCTATCACATTTGTTCAATTTACGTCGTTCCTATTTCAGATAGCGTATTGGGCTAGGCGGCACCTCACAGCGCATGAAATGGCGAGTAAGATGCAATATTAAACTTCTAGGGTAGGGCAAACATAGACCCGATTAGTTCATTTTATATTATGGTTAATTTAAGAATTCAGCGAAGTTCTATCACATTCGTTCAATTTACGTCGCTCCTATTTCAGATAGCGTATTGGGCTAAGCGGCACCTCAAAATGCATGAAGTGGCGAGTAAAATGCACTATCGGACTTCTAGGGTAAGGCAAACAGAGACCCGATGAGATCATTTTATATTACGGTTAATATAAGAATGCAGCTTAATTCTACCATATTAGTTCAATTTACGTCACTCCCATTTCAGATAGCGTATTGGCCTAAGCGGCATCTCAAAGCGCATGAAATGGCGAGTAAAATGCACTATTAAACTTCTAGGGTAGGCCAAACAGAGACCCGATTAGATCACTTTATATTATGGTTAATTTAACAATTCAGCGAAATTCTAACACATTTGTTCAATTTACGTCGCTCCTATTTCAGATAGCGTATTGGGCTAAGCGGCATCTCAAAGCGTATGGACTGGCGAGTAAAATGCACTATCAAACTTCTAGGGTAAGGCAAACAGAGACCCGATTAGATCATTTTATATTATGGTTAATTTAAGAATTCAGCGCAATTCTATCACATTTGTTCAATTTACGTCGCTCCTATTTCAGATAGCGTACTGGGCTAGACGGCATCTTGAAGCGCGTGCAATGGCGAGTAAAATGCACTGTTAAACTTCTAGGGTAGTGCGAACAGAGACCCGATTAGATCATTTTACATTATGGTTAATAAAAGAATTCAGCGAAATACTATCACATTTGTTCAATTTACATCGCTCCTATTTCAGATAGCGTACTGGGCTAAGCGGCATCTCAAAGCGCATGAAATGGCGAGTAAAATGCACTATCAAACTTCTAGGGTAGGGCGAGCAGAGAGCCTATTAGATCATTTTATATTATGGTTAATTTAAGAATTCAGCGAAATTCTATCACATTTGTTCAATTTACGTCGCTCCTATTTCAGACAGCGTATTGGGCTAAGCGGCATCTCAAAGCGCATGAAGTGACGAGTACGATGGACTATGAAACTTCTAGGGTAGGGCAAACAGAGACCCGATTAGATCACTTTATATTATGGTTAATTTAACAATTCAGCGAAATTCTATCACATTTGTTCAATTTACGTTGCTCCTATTTCAGATAGCGTATTGGGCTAAGCGGCATCTCAAAGCGCATGGACTGGCGAGCAAAATGCACTATCAAGCTTCTAGGGTAAGGCAAACAGAGACCCGATTAGATCATTTTATATTATGGTTAATTTAAGAATTCAGCGTAATTCTATCACATTTGTTCAATTTACGTCGCTCCTATTTCAGATAGCGTACTGGGCTAGACGGCATCTTAAAGCGCGCGCAATGGCGAGTAAAATGCACTGTTAAACTTCTAGGGTAGTGCGAACAGAGACCCGATTAGATCATTTTACATTATGGTTAATAAAAGAATTCAGCGAAATTCTATCACATTTGTTCAATTTGAGTCGCTCCTATTTCAGATAGCGTATTGGATTAAGCGGCATCTCAAAGCGGATGGAATGGCGAGTACAATGCACTATTAAACTTCTAGGGTAAGGCAAACAGAGACCCGATGAGATCATTTTATATTACGGTTAATATAAGAATGCAGCGTAATTCTGTCACATTTGTTCAGGTTACGTCGCTCCTATTTCAGATAGCGTATTGGGCTAAGCGGCATCTCAGAGCGCATGAAATGGCGAGTAAAATGCACTATTAAACTTCTAGGGTAGCTCGAACAGAGACCCGATTAGATAATTTTATATTTTGGTTAATATAAGAATTCAGTGAAATTCTATGCCATTTGTTCAATTTACGTCGCTCCTATTTCAGATAGCGTATTGGGCTATGCGGCATCTCAAAGCGCATGAAGTGACGAGTAAAATGCACGATTAAACTTCTAGGGTAGGGCAAACAGAGACCCGATTAGATCATTTTACATTATTGTTAATATAAGAATTCAGCGAAATTCTATCACATTTGTTCAATTTGCGTCGCTCCTATTTCAGATAGCGTATTGGGCTAAGCGGCATCTTAAAGCGCGTGGAATGGCGAATAAAATGCACTATTAAACTTCTATGATAGGGCAATCAGACACCCAATTAGATCACTTTATACTTTGTTTAATATAAGAATTCAGCGAAATTCTATCACATTTGTTCAATTTACGTCGCTCCTATTTCAGATAGCGTATTGGGCTAAGCGGCATCTCAAAGCGCATGAAATGACGAGTGAAATGCACTATTAAACTTCTAGGGTAGTGCGAACAGAGACCCGATTAGATCATTTTACATTGTGGTTAATATAAGAATTCAGCGAAATTCTATCACGTTTGTTCAATTTAAGTCGCTCCTATTTCAGATAGCGTATTGGGCTAACCGGCATCTCAAAGCGCATGAACTGGCGAGTAAAATGCACTATTAAACTTCTAGGGTAGGGCCAACAGAGACCCGATTAGATCATTTTATATTATGGTTAATCTAAGAATTCACCGAAATTCTATCACATTTGATCTATTTACGTCGCTCCTATTTCAGATAGCGTATTGTGCTAAGCGGCATCTCAAAGCGCATGAAATGGCGAGCAAAATGCACCATTACACTTCTATGGTAAGGCAAACAGAGACCCGATTAGATCATTTTATATTATTGTTAATATAAGAATACAGCGTAATTTTATCACATTTGTTCAATTTACGTTGCCCCTATTTCAGATAGTATATTGGGCTAGGCAGCACCTTAGAGCGGGCGGGATGACGAGTAAAATGCACTACTAACCTTCCAAGATAGGGCAATCAGAGACACAAATAGATCATATTATATTATGGTTACTATAAGAATTCCGCGTAATTCTGTCACGTTTGTTCAATTTACGTCGCTCCTGCTTGAGACAGCGTATTGTGCTAATCGGCATCTTCAAGCTCGTGAAATGACGAGTAAAATGCACTACTAACCTTCTACGAGGGGGCAATCAGAGACCCGATTAGATCATTTTATATTATTGTTAATATAAGAATTCAGCCTAATTTTATCACATTTGTTCAATTTACGTCGCCCCTATTTCAGACAGCGTATTGGGCTAGGTGGCATCTTAAAGCGCATGATATGTCGAGTAAAATGCACTATTAAACTTCTAGGGTTGGGCAAACGGATACCCGATTAGATCATTCTATATTATGGTTAATATAAGAATTCTGCGTAATTTTATCACATTTGTTCAATTTACATCGCTCCAATTTCAGATAGCCTATTGGGCTAAGCGGCACCTTAAAGCGCATGAAATGACGAGTAAAATGCACTATTAAAACTCTAGGGTAGGGCATACAGAGACCCGATTAGATCATTTTATATTATGGTTAATATAAGAATTCTGCGTAATTCTATCACATTTGTTCAATTTACGTCGCTCCTATTTCAGATAGCGTATTGGGCTAACGGTACCTTAAAGCGCATGAAATGACGAGTAAAATCCACTATTCAACATCTATGATAGGGCCATCAGAGACCCGATTAGATCATTTTAAATTATGGTTAATATAACAATTCTGCGTAATTCTATCACATTTGATCAATTTACGTCGCTCCTATTTCAGGTAGCGTATTGGGCTAGGCGGCACCTTAAAGCGCATGAAGTGACGAGTAAAATGCACTATTCAACTTCTATGATAGGGCAATCAGAGACCCGATTAGATCATTTCCAATTATGGTTAATGTATGAATTCTTCGTAATTCTATCACATTTGTTGAATTTATATCGCTCCTACTTCAGACAGCGTATTGGGCTAGGCAGCACCTTAAAGCGCATGAAATGACGAGAAAAATGCACTATTAAACTTCTATGATAGGGCAATCAGAGACCCGAATAGATCATTTTAAATTATGTTTAATATAAGAATTCAGCAAAATTCTATCACATTTGTTCAATTTACGTCGCTCCTATTTCACATAGCATACTGGGCCAGGCGGCACCTTAAAGCGCATGAAATGACAAGTGAAATGCACTATTAAACTTCTATGATAGGGCAATCAGAGACCCGAATACATCGTATTATATTATGGTTAATATAAGAATTCTGCGTAATTCTATCACGTCTGTTCAATGTACGTAGCTCCAATTTCAGATAGCGTTTTGGACTAGGTGGCACCTTAAAGCGCATGAAATGTCGAGTAAAATGCACTATTAAACTTCTAGAGTCGGGCAAACAGAGACCCGATTAGAGCATTTTATATTGTGGTTAATTTAAGAATTCAGCGAAATTCTATCACATTTGTTCAATTTACGTCGCTCCTATTTCAGATAGCGTATTGTGCTAAGCGGCACATTAAAGAGCATGATATGACGAACAAAATGCACTATTAAACTTCTATGATAGGGCAATCAGAGACCCGAATAGATCGTATTATATTATGGTTAATATAAGAATTCAGCGTAATTTTATCACGTTAGCTCAATTTACGTCGCCCCTATTTGAGATAGCGTACTGGGCTAGACGGCACCTTAAAGCGCATGAAATGACGAGTGAAATGCACTATTAAACTTCTATGATAGGGCAATCAGAGACCCGAATAGATCATATTATATTATGGTTAATATAAGAATTCAGCAAAATTCTATCACATTTGTTCAATTTACGTCGGTCCTATTTCAGATAGCGTACTGGGCTAGGCGGCACCTTAAGGCGCATGAAATGACAAGTGAAATGCACTATTAAACTTCTATGATAGGGCAATCAGAGACCCGAATACATTGTATTATATTATGGTTAATATAAGAATTCTGCGTAATTCTGCCACATTTGTTCAATTTACGTCGCTCCTATTTCAGATAGCGTACTGGGCTAGGCGGCACCTTATGCGCATGAAATGACGAGTAAATCGCACTATTAAGCTTCTATGATAGGGCAATCAGAGACCCGATTAGATCGTTTTACATTATTGTTAATACAAGAATTCTGCGTAATTTTATCACATTTGTTCAATTTACGTCGCCCCTATTTCAGATAGCGTACTGGGCTAGGTGGCATCTTAAAGCGCATGAAATGTCGAGTAAAATGCACTACTAAACTACTCGGATAGGGCAATCAGAGACCCAATAAGGTCATCTTATGTTTTGATTAATATAAGAATTCTGCGTAATTCTATCACGTTTGTTCAATCTACGTAGCTCCAATTTCAGATAGCGTATTGGGCTAGCCGTCATCATAAAGCGCATGAAATGTCGAGTAAAATGCACTACCATACTTCTCGGATAGGGCAATCAGAGTCCCGATTAGGTCATCTTATATTATGTTTAATATAAGTATTCAGCGAAATTCTATCACATTTGTTCAATTTACGTAGCTCCTATTTCGGATAGCGTATTGGGCTAAGCGGCACCTTAAAGCGCATGAAATGACGAGTACAATGCACTACTAAACTTCTATCATAGGGCAATCGGAGACTCGATTAGGTCATTTAATATTATTGTTAATATAAGAATTCAGCGAAATTTTATCACGTTTGTTCAATTTACGTCGCCCCGATTTCAGATAGCGTATTGGGCTAGGTGGCATCTTAAAGCGCAAGAAATGTCGAGTAAAATGCACTATTAAACTTCCCGGATAGGGCAATCAGTGATCCGATTAGGTCATCTTATACTCTGGTTAATATAAGAATTCAGCGAAATTTTATCACATTTGCTAAATTTACGTTGCCCCTATTTCAGATAGCGTATTGGGCTATGCGGCATCTTAAAGCGCGTGGAATGACGAGTAAAGTACACTACTAACCTTATATGATAGGGCAACCAAAGACCCGATTAGATCATTCTATATTATGGTTAATGTAAGAATTCTGCGAGATTCTATCACATTTGTTCAATTTACGTCGCAGCTTTTTCAGAAAGCGTATTGGGTTAAGCGGCACCTTAAAGCGCATGAAATGACGAGTAAAATGCACTATTAAACTTCTATGATTGGGCAATCAGAGACCCGATTAGATCATTTTATATTATTGTCAATATAAGAATTCAGCGAAATTTTATCACATTTGATCAATTTACGTCGCCCCTATTTCAGGCTGTATTAGGCTGGGTGGCATCTTAAACCGCATGATATGTCGAGTAAAATGCACTATTAAACTTCTAGGGCAGGGCAAACAGAGACCCGATTAGATTATTTTATATTATGGTTAATGTAAGAATTCTGCGAAAATCTATCACATTTGTTCAATTTACGTCGATCCTATTTCAGATAGCGTATTTGGAATAGGCGGCATCTTAAAGCGCATGCAATGACGAGTAAAATGCACTATTAAACTTCTATGATAGGGCCATCAGAGACCCAAATAGATCATATTATATTATGGTTACTACAAGAATTCTGCGTAATTCTATCACGTTTGTTCAATTTACGTCGCTCCTGCCTGAGACAGCGTATTGGGCTAGGCGGCATCATAAAGCGCGTGGAATGACGAGTAAAATGCACTACTAACCTTCTATGATAGGGCAATCAGAGACCCGATTAGATCACTTTATATGATGGTTAGTATAAGAATTCAGCGAAATTCTATCACATTTGTTCAATTTACGTCGCTCCTATTTCAGATAGCGTATTGGGTTAGGCGGCATCTTAAAGCGCATGGAATGGCGAGTAAAATGCACTACTAACCTTCTATGATAGGGCAATCAAAGACCCGATTAGATCATTCTATATTTTGATTAATACAAGAATTCTGCGTAATTCGATCAGATTTGTTCAATTTACGTCGCTCCTATTTCAGACAGCGTATCGGGCTAGGCAGCACCTTAAAGCGCATGAGATGACGAGTAAAATGCACTATTAAACTTCTATGATAGGGCAATCAGAGACCAGATTAGATCCTTTTATATTATTGTTAATATAAGAATTCAGCGAAATTCTATCACATTTGTTCAATTTACGTCGCTCCTATTTCAGATAGCGTATTGGGTTAGGCGGCATCTTAAAGCGCGTGGAATGGCGAGTAAAATTCACTACTAACCTTCTCGGGTAGGGCAATCAGAAACCCGATTAGGACATCTTATATTATGATTAATATACGGATGCAGCGTAATTCTATCACACTTGTTCAATTTACGCCGCTCCTACTTCAGATAGCGTATTGGGTTAGGCGGCATCTTAAAGCGCATGAAATGACGAGTAAAATCCACTATTTAACTTCTATGATAGGGCAATCAGAGACTCGACTAAATCATTTTATATTATTGTTAATATAGGAATTCAACGTAACTTTATCACATTTGTTCAATTTACGTCGCTCCTATTTCAGATTGCGTATTGGGCTAGGTGGCATCTTAATGCGCATGAAATGTCGAGTGAAATGCACTATTAAACTTCCATGATAGGGCAATCGGAGACCCGAATAGATCATATTACATTATGGTTGATATAAGAATTCTGCGTAATTCTATCACATTTGTTCAATTTACGTCGCTCCTATTTCAGATAGCGTACTGGGCTATGCGTCAATTTAAAGCGCATGAAATGACGAGTAAAATGCACTATTAAACTTCTATGATAGAGCAATCGGAGACACGATTAGATCATTTTATATTATTGTTAATATAAGAAGTCGGCGTAATTTTATCACACTTGTTCAATTTACGACGCTCCTATTTCAGATAGCGTATTGGGCTTGGCTGCATCTTAAAGCGCATGAAATGTCGAGTAAAATGCACTACTAAACTTCTAGGATGCGACAATCAGAGACCCAATTAGATCAACTTATATTATGGTAAATTAAAGAATTCAGCGAAACTCTATCACACTTGTTCAATTTACGTAGCTCCAATTTCAGATAGCGTATTGGGCTAGGCGGCACCTTATGGCGCATGAAATGTCGAGTAAAATGCACTATTAAACTTCTATGATAGGGCAATCAGAGACCCGATTAGATCATTTTATTACTGTTAATATAAGAATTCAGCGAAATTCTATCACATTTGTTCAATTTACGTCGCTCCTATTTCAGATAGCCTATTGGGTTAAGCGGCACCTTAAAGCGCATGAAATGACGTGTAAAATGCACTATTAAGCTTCTATGATAGGGCAATCAGAGACCCGATTAGATCATTTCATATTATTGTTATTATAAGAATGCAGCGTAGTTTTATCACATTTTTTTCAATTTACGTCGCCCCTAATTCAGATAGCGTATTGGGCTAGGCGGTATCTTAAAGCGCATCAAATGTCGAGTAAAATGCACCATTAAACTTCTATGATAGGGCAATCAGGGACCCGATTAGATCATTTTATATTATTGTTAATATAAGAATGCACCGTAATTTTATCACATTCGTTCAATTTATGTCGATCCTATTTCAGCTGGCGTATTGGGCCAAGCGGCTCCTTAAAGCGCATGAAATGACGAGAACCATGCACTATTAAACTTCTGTGATAGGGCAATCAGAGACCCAAATAGATCGTATTATGTTATGGTTAATATAATAATTCTGCGTAATTCTATCACATTTGTTCAATTTATGTGGCTCCTATTTCAGATAGCGTATTGGCCTAGATGGCACCTTAAAGCGCATGAAATGGCGAGTAAAATGCAGTATTAAACTTCTATGATAGGGCAATCAGAGACCCGAATAGATCGTATTATATTATGGTTAATATAAGAATTCTGCGTAATTCTATCACGTTAGTTCAATTTACGTAGCTCCAATTTCAGATAGCGTATTGGACTACGCGGCATCTTAAAGCGCATGAAATGTCGAGTAAAATGCACTATTTAACTTCTATGATAGGGCAATCAGAGATCCGATTAGATCGTATTATATTATGGTTAATATAAGAATTCTGCGTAATTCTATCACGCTTGTTCAATTTACGTAGCTCCAATTTCAGATAGCGTATTGGGCTAGGCGGCATCTTAAAGCGCACGAAATGCCGAATAAAATGCACTACTAACTTCTCGGATACGGCCACCAGAGACCCAATTAGATCATTTTATATTGTGGTTAATATAAGAATTCAGCGAAATTCTATCACATTTGTTCAATTTACGTCGCTCCTATTTCAGATAGCGTATTGGGCTAAGCGGCACCTTAAAGCACATGAAATGACGAGTAAAATACACTATTAAACTTCTATGATAGGGCAATCAGGGATCCGAATAGATCGTATTATATTATGGTTAATATAAGAATTCTGCGTAATTCTATCACATTTGTTCTGTTTACGTCGCCCCTATTTCAGATAGCGTATTGGGCTAGGCGGCACCTTAAAGCGCATGAAATGGCGAGTAAAATGCACTATTAAGCTTCTATGATAGGGTAATCAGAGACCCGATTAGATCATTTTATATTATGGTTAACTTAAGATTTCAGCGAAACTGTATCACACTTGTTCAATTTACGTAGCTCCAATTTCAGATAGCGTATTGTACTAAGCGGCACCTTAAAGCGCATGAAATGTGGAGTAAAATGCACTACCAAACTTCTCGGATAGGGCTAGAAGAGACCTGATTAGGTCATCTTATATTATGGTTAATATAAGAATTCAGGGAAATATTATCACATTTGTTCAATTTACGTCGCTCCTATTTTAGATAGCGTATTGGGCTAGGCAGCAACTTAAAGCGCATGAAATGTCGAGTAAAATGCACTATTAAACTTCTATCATATGGCAATCAGATACCCGAATAGATCGTATTATATTATGGTTAATATAAGAATTCTGCGTTATTCTATCACATTTGTTCAGTTTACGTCGCCCCTATTCCAGATAGCGTATTCGGCTATGTGGCATCTTAAAGCGCATGAAATGTCGAGTAAAATGCACTATTAAACTTCTATGATAGAGCAATCAGAGACCCGGTTAGGTCATTTTTTATTATGGCTAATATAAGAATTCTGCGTAATTCGATCACATTTGTTCAATTTACGTCGCTCCTATTTCAGATAGCGTAGTGTGTTAAGCGGCATCTTATAGCGCATGAAATGTCGAGTAAAATGCACTACTAAACTTCTAGGATAGGGCAATCAGAGACCCGATTAGGTCATCTTATATTATGATTAATATAAGAATTCAGCGTAATTCTATCACATTTGTTCAATTTACGTGGCTCCTATTTCAGATAGCGTATTGGGATAGGCGGCATCTTAAAGCGCATGGAATGGCGAGTAAAATGCACTACAAAACTTCTATGATAGGGCAATCAGAGACCCGATTAGATCATTCTATATTATGGTTAATATAAGAATTCTGCGTAATTCTCTCACATTTGTTCAATTTACGTCGCTCCTATTTCAGATAGCGTATTGGGCTAAGCGGCACCTTAAAGCTCATGAAATGACGAGTAAAATGCACTATTAAGCTTCTATGATAGGGTAATCAGAGACCCGATCAGATCATTTTATATTATGGTTAATTTAAGAATTCAGCGAAACTGTATCACACTTGTTCAATTTACGTAGCTCCAATTTCAGATAGCGTATTGGGCTAGGCGGCAACTTAAAGCGCATGAAATGACGCGTAAAATGCACTATTAAGCTTCTATGATAGGGTAATCAGAGACCCGATTAGATCATTTTATATTATGGTTAATTTAAGGTGTCAGCGAAACTGTATCACACTTGTTCAATTTACGTAGCTCCAATTTCACATAGCGTATTGGGCTAGGCGGCACCTTAAAGCGCATGAAATGACGAGTAAAATGCACTATTAAACATCTATCATATGGCAATCAGAGACCCGAACAGATCGTGTTATATTATGGTTAATATAAGAATTTTGCGTAATTCTATCACATGTGTTCTGTTTACGTCGCCCCTATTTCAGATAGCGTATTGGGCTAGGTGGCATCTTAAAGCGCATGAAATGACGAGTAAAATTCACTATTAAACATCTATCATATGGCAATCGGAGACCCGAATAGATCGTATTATATTATGGTTAATATAAGAATTCTGCGTAATTCTATCACGTTTGTTCAATTTACGTAGCTCCAATTTCAGATAGCGTATTGGACTAGGCGGCATCTTAAAGCGCATGAAATGTCGAGTAAAATGCACTACTAAACTTCTCGGATAGGGCAATCAGAGATCCGATTAGGTCATCTTATATTATGGTTAATATAAGAATTCAGCGAAATTCTATCACATTTGTTCAATTTACGTCGCTCCTATTTCAGATAGCGTATTGGGCTAGGCGGCACCTTAAAGCGCATGAAATGAGGAGTAAAAGGCACTATTAAACTTCTATGATAGGGCAATCGGAGAGACGAATAGATCATTTTAAATTGTGGTTAATATAAGAATTCAGTGTAATTCTATCACATTTGTTCAGTTTACGACGCTCCTATTTCAGATAGCGTATAGGGCTAAACGGCACCTTGAAGCGCATGAAATGACGAGTGAAATGCACTATTAAACTTCTATGATAGGGCAATCAGAGACGCGAATAGATCATTTTATATTATGGTTAATATAGGAATTCAGCGAAATTCTATCACATTTGTTCTATTTACGTCGCTCCTATTTCAGATAGCGTAATGGGCTAGGCGGCACCTTAAAGCGCATGAAATGACGAGTAAAATGCAGTGTTAAACTTCTATGACTGGGCAATCGGAGACCCGATTAGATCATTTTATATTATGGTTAATATAAGAATTATGCGTAAATCCATCACATTTGCTCAATTTACGTCGCTCCTATTACAGATAGCGTATTGGGCTAGGCGGCACCTTAAAGCGCATAAAATTACCAGTAAAATGCACTATTAAACTTCTACGATACGGCAATCAGAGACACCATTAGATCTTTTTATATTATGATTAATATAAGCATGCAGCGACATTCTATCCCATTTGTTCAATTTGCTTTTCTCCTATTTCAGATAGCGTATTGGGCTAGGCGGCATCTTAAAGCGCATGGAATGACGAGTGAAATGCACCACTAACCTCCTATGATAGGTTAATCAGAGACCCGATTGGATCATTTTATATTATGGTTTATATAAGAATTCAGCAAAATTCTATCACGTTTGTCCAATTTACGTAGCTCCAATTTCAGATAGCACATTGGACTAGGCGGCATCTTAAAGCGCATGAAATGTCGAGTAAAATGCACTACTAAACTTCTCGGATAGGGCAATCAGAGACCCGATCAGATCATTTTATATTATGGTTAATTTAAGAATACAGCGAAATTCAATCACGTTTGTTCAATTTGCGTAGCTCCAATTTCAGATAGCGTATTGGGATAGGCGGCATCTTAAAGCGACTGAAATGTCGAGTAAAATGCACTATAGAACTTCTAGGGTAGGGCAAATAGAGACCAGATTAGATCATTTTACATTATGGTTCATTTAAGAATTCAGCGAAATTATATCACATTTGTTCAATTTACGTCGCTCCTATTTCAGATACCGTACTGGGCTAGGCGGCATCTTAAAGCGCGTAGAATGGCGAGTAAAATGCACTACTAACCTTCTATGATGTGGGAATCAAAGACCCGATTAGATCATTCTATATTATGGTTAATATAAGAATTCAGCGTAATTCTATCACATTTGTTCAATTTACGTCGCTCCAACTTCAGATAGCGTATCGGGATAAGCGGCACCTTTAAGCGCATGAAATGCCGAGCAAAATGCACTATTAAACTTCTATGATACAGCAATCAGAGACCCGATTAGATCATTTTATATTATGGTTAATATAAGAATTCAGCGTTATTCTATCACATTTGTGCAATTTACGTAGCTCCAATTTCAGATAGCGTATTGGGCTAGGCGGCACCTTAAAGCGCATGAAATGACGAGTAAAATCCACTATTACACTTCTATGATAGAGCAATCAGAGACCCGATTAGATCATTTCATATTATGGTTAATATAAGAATTCAACGGTATTCTATCACATTTTTTCAATTTACGTCGCTCCTATTTCAGATAGCATATTGGGCTAGGCGGCAACTTAAAGCGCATGAAATGTCGAGTAAAATGCACTATTAAACATCTATCATATGGCAATCAGAGACCCGAATAGATCGTATTATATTATGGTTAATATAAGAATTCTGCGTTATTCTATCACATTTGTTCAGTTTACGTCGCCCCTATTCCAGATAGCGTATTGGTATATGTGGCATCTTAAAGCGCATGAAATGTCGAGTAAAATGCACTATTAAACTTCTGTGATAGGGCAATCAGAGACCCGAATAGATCGTATTATATTATGGTTAATATAATAATTCTGCGTAATTCTATCACATTTGTGCAATTTATGTGGCTCCTATTTCAGATAGCGTATGGAGCTAGGCGGGACCTTAAAGCGCATGAAATGACGAGTAAAATGCACTATTAAACTTCTATGATAGGGTAATCAGAGACCCGATCAAATCATTTTATGTTATGGTTAATTTAAGAATTCAGCGAAACTGTATCACATATGTTCAATTTACGTCGCTCCTGTTTCAGATAGCGTATTGGGATAAGCGGCACCTTAAAGCGCATTAAATGACGAGTAAAATGCACTATTAAACTTCTAAGATAGGGCAATCGGAGACCAGAATAGATCATTTTATATTATGGTTAATATAAGAATTCTGCGAAATTCAATCACATTTGTTCAATTTACGTCGCTTCAACTTCAGATAGCGTATTGGGCAAGGCGGCACATTAAAGCGCATGAGATGTCGATTAAAATGCACTATTAAACTTCTTTGATACGGAAATCAGGGACCCGATTAGACCATCTTATCTTATGATGAATATAAGAATTCAGTGTATTGCTATCACATTTGTTCAATTTACGTCGCTCCCATTTCAGATAGCGTATTGGGCTGGGCGGCACCTTAAAGCGCATGAAATGACGAGTAAAATGCACTATTGAACTTCTATGATAGGGCAATCAGAGACGCGAATAGATCATTTTATATTATGGTTAATATAGGAATTCAGCGAAATTCTATCACATTTGTTCTATTTACGTCGCTCCTATTTCAGATAGCGTAATGGGCTAGGCGGCACCTTAAAGCGCATGAAATGACGAGTAAAATGCAGTGTTAAACTTCTATGACTGGGCAATCGGAGACCCGATTAGATCATTTTATATTATGGTTAATATAAGAATTATGCGTAAATCCATCACATTTGCTCAATTTACGTCGCTCCTATTACAGATAGCGTATTGGGCTAGGCGGCACCTTAAAGCGCATAAAATTACCAGTAAAATGCACTATTAAACTTCTACGATACGGCAATCAGAGACACCATTAGATCTTTTTATATTATGATTAATATAAGCATGCAGCGACATTCTATCCCATTTGTTCAATTTGCTTTTCTCCTATTTCAGATAGCGTATTGGGCTAGGCGGCATCTTAAAGCGCATGGAATGACGAGTGAAATGCACCACTAACCTCCTATGATAGGTTAATCAGAGACCCGATTGGATCATTTTATATTATGGTTTATATAAGAATTCAGCAAAATTCTATCACGTTTGTCCAATTTACGTAGCTCCAATTTCAGATAGCACATTGGACTAGGCGGCATCTTAAAGCGCATGAAATGTCGAGTAAAATGCACTACTAAACTTCTCGGATAGGGCAATCAGAGACCCGATCAGATCATTTTATATTATGGTTAATTTAAGAATACAGCGAAATTCAATCACGTTTGTTCAATTTGCGTAGCTCCAATTTCAGATAGCGTATTGGGATAGGCGGCATCTTAAAGCGACTGAAATGTCGAGTAAAATGCACTATAGAACTTCTAGGGTAGGGCAAATAGAGACCAGATTAGATCATTTTATATTATGGTTCATTTAAGAATTCAGCGAAATTCTATCACATTTGTTCAATTTACGTCGCTCCTATTTCAGATACCGTACTGGGCTAGGCGGCATCTTAAAGCGCGTAGAATGGCGAGTAAAATGCACTAC
Source organism: Macropis europaea (assembly GCA_916610135.2). NCBI lineage: Eukaryota > Metazoa > Arthropoda > Insecta > Hymenoptera > Melittidae > Macropis > Macropis europaea. Next base: position 2,908,298 of record CAKAJE020001202.1, on the reverse strand, counting down.
TAACCTTCTATGATGTGGGAATCAAAGACCCGATTAGATCATTCTATATTATGGTTAATATAAGAATTCAGCGTAATTCTATCACATTTGTTCAATTTACGTCGCTCCAACTTCAGATAGCGTATCGGGATAAGCGGCACCTTTAAGCGCATGAAATGCCGAGCAAAATGCACTATTAAACTTCTATGATACAGCAATCAGAGACCCGATTAGATCATTTTATATTATGGTTAATATAAGAATTCAGCGTTATTCTATCACATTTGTTCAATTTACGTAGCTCCAATTTCAGATAGCGTATTGGGCTAGGCGGCACCTTAAAGCGCATGAAATGACGAGTAAAATCCACTATTACACTTCTATGATAGAGCAATCAGAGACCCGATTAGATCATTTCATATTATGGTTAATATAAGAATTCAACGGTATTCTATCACATTTTTTCAATTTACGCCGCTCCTATTTCAGATAGCATATTGGGCTAGGCGGCAACTTAAAGCGCATGAAATGTCGAGTAAAATGCACTATTAAACATCTATCATATGGCAATCAGAGACCCGAATAGATCGTATTATATTATGGTTAATATAAGAATTCTGCGTTATTCTATCACATTTGTTCAGTTTACGTCGCCCCTATTCCAGATAGCGTATTGGTATATGTGGCATCTTAAAGCGCATGAAATGTCGAGTAAAATGCACTATTAAACTTCTGTGATAGGGCAATCAGAGACCCGAATAGATCGTATTATATTATGGTTAATATAATAATTCTGCGTAATTCTATCACATTTGTGCAATTTATGTGGCTCCTATTTCAGATAGCGTATGGAGCTAGGCGGGACCTTAAAGCGCATGAAATGACGAGTAAAATGCACTATTAAACTTCTATGATAGGGCAATCAGAGACCCGAATAGATCGTATTATATTATGGTTAATATAAGAATTCAGCGTAATTTTATCACGTTTGCTCAATTTACGTCGCCCCTATTTGAGATAGCGTACTGGGCTAGACGGCACCTTAAAGCGCATGAAATGACGAGTGAAATGCACTATTAAACTTCTATGATAGGGCAATCAGAGACCCGAATAGATCATATTATATTATGGTTAATATAAGAATTCAGCAAAATTCTATCACATTTGTTCAATTTACGTCGGTCCTATTTCAGATAGCGTACTGGGCTAGGCGGCACCTTAAAGCGCATGAAATGACAAGTGAAATGCACTATTAAACTTCTATGATAGGGCAATCAGAGACCCGAATACATTGTATTATATTATGGTTAATATAAGAATTCTGCGTAATTCTGCCACATTTGTTCAATTTACGTCGCTCCTATTTCAGATAGCGTACTGGGCTAGGCGGCACCTTATGCGCATGAAATGACGAGTAAATCGCACTATTAAGCTTCTATGATAGGGCAATCAGAGACCCGATTAGATCGTTTTATATTATTGTTAATACAAGAATTCTGCGTAATTTTATCACATTTGTTCAATTTACGTCGCCCCTATTTCAGATAGCGTACTGGGCTAGGTGGCATCTTAAAGCGCATGAAATGTCGAGTAAAATGCACTACTAAACTACTCGGATAGGGCAATCAGAGACCCAATAAGGTCATCTTATGTTTTGATTAATATAAGAATTCTGCGTAATTCTATCACGTTTGTTCAATTTACGTAGCTCCAATTTCAGATAGCGTATTGGGCTAGCCGGCATCATAAAGCGCATGAAATGTCGAGTAAAATGCACTACCATACTTCTCGGATAGGGCAATCAGAGTCCCGATTAGGTCATCTTATATTATGTTTAATATAAGTATTCAGCGAAATTCTATCACATTTGTTCAATTTACGTAGCTCCTATTTCGGATAGCGTATTGGGCTAAGCGGCACCTTAAAGCGCATGAAATGACGAGTACAATGCACTACTAAACTTCTATCATAGGGCAATCGGAGACTCGATTAGGTCATTTAATATTATTGTTAATATAAGAATTCAGCGAAATTTTATCACGTTTGTTCAATTTACGTCGCCCCGATTTCAGATAGCGTATTGGGCTAGGTGGCGTCTTAAAGCGCAAGAAATGTCGAGTAAAATGCACTATTAAACTTCCCGGATAGGGCAATCAGTGATCCGATTAGGTCATCTTATACTCTGGTTAATATAAGAATTCAGCGAAATTTTATCACATTTGCTAAATTTACGTTGCCCCTATTTCAGATAGCGTATTGGGCTATGCGGCATCTTAAAGCGCGTGGAATGACGAGTAAAGTACACTACTAACCTTATATGATAGGGCAACCAAGGACCCGATTAGATCATTCTATATTATGGTTAATGTAAGAATTCTGCGAGATTCTATCACATTTGTTCAATTTACGTCGCAGCTTTTTCAGAAAGCGTATTGGGTTAAGCGGCACCTTAAAGCGCATGAAATGACGAGTAAAATGCACTATTAAACTTCTATGATTGGGCAATCAGAGACCCGATTAGATCATTTTATATTATTGTCAATATAAGAATTCAGCGAAATTTTATCACATTTGATCAATTTACGTCGCCCCTATTTCAGGCTGTATTAGGCTGGGTGGCATCTTAAAGCGCATGATATGTCGAGTAAAATGCACTATTAAACTTCTAGGGCAGGGCAAACAGAGACCCGATTAGATTATTTTATATTATGGTTAATGTAAGAATTCTGCGAAAATCTATCACATTTGTTCAATTTACGTCGATCCTATTTCAGATAGCGTATTTGGAATAGGCGGCATCTTAAAGCGCATGCAATGACGAGTAAAATGCACTATTAATCTTCTATGATAGGGCAATCAGAGACCCGAATAGATCGTATCATATTATGGTTAATATAAGAATTCTGCGTAATTCTATCACGTTTGTTCAATTTACGTAGCTCCAATTTCAGATAGCGCATTGGACTTGGCGGCATCTTAAAGCGCATGAAATGGCGAGTAAAATGCACTACTAAACTTCTCGGATAGGGCACTCAGAGACCCGATTAGGTCATCTTATACTATGGTTAATATAAGAATTCAGCGAAATTTTATCACATTTGTTCAATTTACGTCGCTTCTATTTCAGATAGCGTATTGGGCTAAGCGGCACCTTAAAGCGCATGAAATGACGAGTAAAATGCACTAGTAACCTTCTATGATAGGGCAATCAGAGACCCGATTAGATCATTTTATAATATGGTTAATATAAGAATTCTGCGTAACTCTATCACATTTGTTCAATTTACGTCGCTACTATTTCAGATAGCGTATTGGGATAGGTGGCATCTTAAAGCGCATGAAATGTCGAGTAAAATGCACTATTAAACTTCTAGGGTAGGGCAAACACAGACCCGATCAGAGCATTTTATATTATAGTTAATTTAAGAATTCGTCGTAACTCTATCACATTTGTTCAATTTACGTAGCTCCAATTTCAGCTAGCGTATTGGGCTAAGCGGCACCTTAAAGCGCACGAAATGACGAGTAAGATGCACTACTAACCTTCTATGATAGGGCAATCAGAGACCCGATTAGATCATATTATAATATGGTTAATATAAGAATTCTGCGTAACTCTATCACATTTGTTCAATTTACGTCGCTACTATTTCAGATAGCGTATTTTGCTAGGCGGCACCTTATAGCGCGTGGAATGCCGAGTAAAATGCACTATTAACCTTGTATGATAGGGCAATCAGAGACCCGATTAGATTATTTTATATTATGGTTAATGTAAGAATTCTGCGAAAATCTATCACATTTGTTCAATTTACGTCGATCCTATTTCAGATAGCGTATTTGGAATAGGCGGCATCTTAAAGCGCATGCAATGACGAGTAAAATGCACTATTAAACTTCCATGATAGGGCAATCGGAGACCCGAATAGATCGTATTATATTATGGATAATATAAGAATTCTGCGACATTCTATCACGTTTGTTCAGTTTACGCACGTCCAATTTCAGATAGCGTGTCGGGCTAAGCGGCACGTTAAAGCGCATGAAATGACGAATGAAATGCACTATTAAGCTTCTATGATAGGGCAATCAGAGAAACGATTGGATCCTTTTATATTAATGTTAATATAAGAATGCAGACTAATTTTATCACAATTGTTCAATTTACGTCGCCCCTATTTCAGATAGCGTATTGGGCTAGGTGGCATCTTAAAGCGCATGATATGTCGAGTAAAATGCACTATTAAGCTTCAAGGGTAGGGCAAACGGAGACCCGATTAGGTCATTCTATATTATGGTTAATATAAGAATTCTGCGTATTTCTATCATATTTGTTCAATTTATGTCGCTCCTATTTCAGATAGTGTATTGGGCTAGGCGGCACCTTAAAGCGCATCAAATGACGAGTCAAATGCACTATTAAACTTCTATGATAGGGCAATCAGAGACCCGAATACATCGTATTATATTATGGTTAATATAAGAATTCTGCGTAATTCTATCACGTCTGTTCAATTTACGTTGCTCCAATTTCAGATAGCGTTTTGGACTAGGTGGCACCTTAAAGCGCATGAAATTTCGAGTAAAATGCACTATTAAACTTCTAGGGTAGGGCAAACAGAGACCCGATTAGAGCATTTTATATTATGGTTAATTATGAATTCAGCGAAATTCTATCACATTTGTTCAATTTACGTCGCTCCTATTTCATATAGCGTATTGGGCTAAGCGGCACCTTAAAGCGCATGAAATGACGAGTAAAATTCACTATTAAACTTCTATGATAGGGCAATCAGAAACCCGATTAGATCATTTTATCTTATGGTTTATATCAGAATTCAGCGTAATTCTATCACATTTGTTCAATTTACGTCGCTCCTATTTCAGATAGCGTATTGGCCTATGCGGCATGTTAATGCGCATGATATGTCGAGTAAAATGCACTACTAAACTTCTAGGATAGGGCAATCAGAGGCCCGATTAGGTCATCTTATATTGTGATTAATATAAGAATTCAGCGTAATTCTATCACATTTGTTCAATTTACGTCGTTCCTATTTCTGATAGCGGATTGGGATAGGCGGGACCTTAAAGCGCATGAAATGACGAGTAAATGCACTACTAATCTTCTAGGATAGGGCGATCAGAGACCAGATTAGATCATTTTATGTTATTGTTAATATAAGAATGCAGCGTAATTTTATCACATTTGTTCAATTTACGTCGCCCCTATGTCAGATAGCGTACTGGGATAGGTTTCATCTTAAAGAGCATGAAATTTCGAGTAAAATGCACTATTAAACTTCTAGGGTAGGGCAAACAGTGACCCGATTAGATCATTTTATATTATGGCTAATTTAATAATTCAGCGAAATTCTATCACACTTGTTCAATTTACGTCGCTCCTATTTCAGATAGCGCATTGGGCGAGGCGGCATCTTAAAGCGCATGAAATTTCGAGCAAAATGCACAACTAAACTTCTGGGATAGGGCAATTGGAGACCCGCTAAGATCATTTTATATTATGGTTAATATAAGAATTCAGCGAAATTCTATCATATTTGTTCAATGTACGTCGCTCCTATTTCAGATAGTGTATTGGGCTAAGTGGCACCTTGAAGTGCATGAAATGACGAGTAGAATGCACTACTAAGCTTCTTTGATAGGGCAATCAGAGACCCGATTAGATCATTTTATGTTATGGTTAATATAAGAATTCTGCGTAACTCTATCACATTTATTCAATTTACGCAGCTGCAATTTCAGATAGCGTACTGGGCTAGGCGGCGTATTAGAGCGCGTGGAATGGCGAGTAAAATGCACTATTAAACTTCTAGGGTAAGGCAAAGGGAGGCCCGATTAGATCATTTTATATAACGGTGAATATAAGAATTCAGCGTAATTCTATCACATTTGTTCAATTTACGTCGCTCCTATTTCAGATAGCGTATTGGGCTAAGCGGCATCTCAAAGCGCATCAAATGAGGAGTGAAATGCACTATTAAATTTCTAGGGTAGGGCGAACAGGGTCCCGACTAGATCATGATATGTTATGGTTAATTTAAAAACTCAGCGAAATTCAATCACATGTGTTCAATTTACGTCGCTCCTATTTCAGATAGCGTATTGGGCTGAGCAGCATCTCAAAGCGCATGAAATGGCGAGTAAAATGCACTATTAAACTTCTAGGGTAAGGCACGCAGAGACCCGATTAGATCATTTTGTATTACGGTTAATATAAGAATTCAGCGTAATTCTATCACATTTGTTCAATTTACGTCGCTCCTATTTCAGATAGCGTATTGGGATAAGCGGGATCTCAAAGCGCATGAAATGGCGAGTAAAATGCACTATTAAACTTCTAGGGTGAGGCAAACAGAGACCCGATTAGATCATTTTATATTACGGTTAATATAAGAATTCAGCGTAATTCTATCACATTTGTTCAATTTACGTAGCTCGTATTTGAGGTAGCGTATTGGGCTGAGCAGCATCTCAAAGCGCATGAAATGGCAAGTAAAATGCACTACCAAACTTCTAGGGTAAGGCAAACAGGGACCCGATTAGATCATTTTATATTATGGTTAATTAAAGAATTCAGCAAAATTCTATCACCTTTGTTCAATTTACGTCGCTCCTATTTCAGATAGCGTATTGGGCTAAGCGGCATCTCAAAGCGCACGGAATGACGAGTAAAATGCACTTTAAACTTCTAGGGTAGGGCAAACAGAGACCCGATTAGATCATTATATATTATGGTTAATTTAAAAACTCAGCGAAATTCTATCACATTTGTTCAATTTACGTCGCTCCAATTTCAGATAGCGTATTGGGCTTGGCGGCATCTTAAAGCGCGTGGAATGTCGAGTAAAATACTCTACTAACCTTCTATGAGAGGGCAATCACAGACCCGATTAGATCATTTTATATTATTGTTAATATAAGAATCCAACGTAATTTTATCACATTTGTTCAATTTTCGTCGCTCCTATTTCGGATAGCGTATCGGGCGAGGCGGCATCTTAAAGCGCATGAAATGTCGAGTAAAATGCACTACTAAACTTCTCGGATAGGACAATCAGAGACCCGATTAGGTCATCCTATATTATGATTAATATAAGAACTCCGCGTAATTCTATCACATTTGTTCAAATTACGTCGCTCCTGTTTCAGATAATATATTGGGCTTGGCGGCAACTTAAAGCGCGTGGAATGACGAGTAAAATGCACGCCTAACCTTCTATGATAGGGCAATCAGAGACCCGATTAGATCATTTTATATTATGGTTAATATAAGAATTCAGCGAAATTCTATCATATTTGTTCAATGTACGTCGCTCCTATTTCAGATAGTGTATTGGGCTAAGTGGCACCTTAAAGTGCATGAAATGACGAGTAACATGCACTATTAAACTTCTACGATAGGGCAATCAGAGACACGAATATATCATATTATATTATTGTTAATATAAGAATACTGCGAAATTCTATCACGTCAGTTCAATTTACGTAGCTCCTATTTCAGATAGCGTATTGGGCTAAGCGGCATCTTAAAGCGCATGAAATGTCGAGCAAAATGCACTACTAAACTTTTGGATAGGGCAATCGGAGACCCGCTCAGGTCATCTTATATTATGAATAATATAAGAATGCAGCGTAATTCTGTCACATTTGTTCAATTCACGTCGCTCCTATTTCAGATAGCGTATTGGGGTAGGCGGCATCTTAATGCGCATGGGCTGGCGAGTAAAATCCACTATTAAACTTCTATGATAGGGCAAACAGAGACCCGATTAGATCATTTTATATAATGGTTAATTTAAGAATTCAGCCAAATTCTATCACACTTGTTCAATTTACGTCGCCCCACTTTCAGATAGCGTACTGGGCTATGCGGCATCTTAAAGCGCGTTGAATGGCTAGTGAAATGCTCTATTAAACTTCTAGGGTGGGGCGAACAGAGACCCGATTAGATCATTTTATATTATGGTTAATTCAAGAATTCAGCGAAACTCTATCACACTTGTTCAATATACGTAGCTCTTATTTCAGATAGCGTATTGGGCTAGGCGGCACCTTAAAGCGCATAAAATGACGAGTAAAATGCACTATACAACTTCTATGATAGGGCAATCAGAGACCCGATTAGATAATTTTAAATTTTGGTTAATATAAGAATTCTGCGTAATTCTATCACATTTGTTCAATTTACGTCGCTTCTTTTTCAGATAGCGTATAGGGCTAAGCGGCACCTTAAGGCGCATTACATGACGAGTAAAATGCACTATTAAACTTCTACGATAGGGCAATCAGACACCCGATTAGATCATTTTATATTATGGTTAATATAAGAATTCAGCGTATTTGAACCACATTTACTCAATTTACGTCGCTCCTATTTCAGATAACGTATTAGGCTAAGCTGAATCTTAAAGGGCATGAAATGTCGATTAAAATGCACTATTAAGCTTCTATGATAGGGTAATCGGAGACCCCATTAGATCATTTTATATTATGGTTAATATAAGAATTTAGCGTAATTTTGTCACATTTGTTCAATTTACGTCGCTCCTACTTCAGATAGCGTATTCGGCTAAGCGGCATCTTAAGGCGCATGAAATGTCAAGTAAAATGCACTACTAAGCTTCTAGGATAGGGCAATCAGAGACACGATTAGGTCATCTTATATTATGATTAATATAAGAATTTAGGGTAATTCTATCACGTTTGTTCAGTTTACGTAGCTCCAATTTCAGATAGCGTATCGGGCTAGGCTGCATATTAAAGAGCGTTGAATGACGAGTAAAATGCACTATTAAACTTCTATGATAGGGCAATCAGAGACCCGATTAGATCATTTTATATTATTGTTAATATAAGAATGCAGCGTAATTGAACCACATTTACTCAGTTTACGTCGCTCCTATTTCAGATAGCGTATTGGGCTAAGCTCAATCTTAAAGGGCATGAAATGTCGCTTAGAATGCACAACTAAGCTTCTATGATAGGGTAATCAGAGACCCCATTAGATCATTTTATATTATGTTTAATAAAAGAATTTAGCGTAATTCTGTCACATTTGTTCAATTTACGTCGCTCCTATTTCAGATAGCGTATTGGGATAGGCGGCACCTTAAAGCGCATGAAATGACGACTAAAATGCACGATTAAACTTCTATGGTATGGCAATCAGAGACCCGAATAGATCATATTACATTATGGTTGATATAAGAATTCTGCGTAATTCTATCACATTTGTTCAATTTACGTCGCTCCTATTTCAGATAGCGTACTGGGCTATGCGTCAATTTAAAGCGCATGAAATGACGAGTAAAATGCACTATTAAACTTCTATGATAGAGCAATCGGAGACACGATTAGATCATTTTATATTATTGTTAATATAAGAAGTCGGCGTAATTTTATCACACTTGTTCAATTTACGACGCTCCTATTTCAGATAGCGTATTGGGCTTGGCTGCATCTTAAAGCGCATGAAATGTCGAGTAAAATGCACTACTAAACTTCTAGGATGCGACAATCAGAGACCCAATTAGATCAACTTATATTATGGTAAATTAAAGAATTCAGCGAAACTCTATCACACTTCTTCAATTTACGTAGCTCCAATTTCAGATAGCGTATTGGGCTAGGCGGCACCTTATGGCGCATGAAATGTCGAGTAAAATGCACTATTAAACTTCTATGATAGGGCAATCAGAGACCCGATTAGATCATTTTATTACTGTTAATATAAGAATTCAGCGAAATTCTATCACATTTGTTCAATTTACGTCGCTCCTATTTCAGATTGCCTATTGG